>JAQBSW010001118.1:0-149266 GCA_029291075.1 Eudiplozoon nipponicum
GTTTTCCATCTTTTGTACGTATTCAGATTTGTCCATTATAACTGCGCTCTTTCCTTTATCAGCGCGTAGTATTTTGATGTCTGCATTTCTGCTGATATTTCTAAGTGCATTTAGATGCTGCTGTGTCAACGCATGCTGCTCTGCACATTTAGACGATTTCAAGTGTGAAGCCTGATCAACTAGTGTAGCCTTGAACCAATTTTTATAATCAATACTGGTAGGCTCCAAGTCAGCTGTTTGTTCAAATAACAATTCAAATGCTGCCTCAAAATCAACATTGCATTTATTAGAAGGATGTATTCCATAATTTCGGCCCATCGATAGTGCCTCCATTGTTAGCTGATCGATTGGCACTTTTGATAAGTTAAGCACACGCTTATCAAGATCGGTCGGTATTAAATCACACAAAACTCCAGGTTTTACATCTTTTTCCAATTTGTTCAAAATTCTTGCTTTATCTTTCTTCATAACTGTCGGCAAAAACATCAAAAATTTCATTCTTGCAAAAAGACTTAGTTCATCTAATACACAAGATACACACCCAATTCTTGCCTGTAGCACTGCTTCATCTTCCTTCAACTGCTCGAATGAGAGAACATTGCAACTTGAACGCCTGTTTTAAATCAAATGGTGAATACACGTCTGCTATTGCGCAACACATCATCGAAACAACGCACGTATGTTCTCCAGACGTAGCATTCAAAGTAATTACTAAATGCAGAAACAAAAGGGAGCTAGCCACATACGAAGCCTTATGGATAAACAAATTGCAGCCGGATTTATGTAAGCAGAAGAAGCACGTACAAGCATTGAGTTTGAACTGGATGTGACGCACGCAATTTGATTGGTTTCTATTTTTCACACTCGCTTTGTTCACGTATTTCTATCTTGTTTTGCTTTCCAATTTATATATAAAGATATGTTCATGAGTAGATATTTGAGAAGACCATGCGAAAGAAAATTTTCTTATATCTGATAAAATTTCTTTTTGTTTTTGCACATAAAAAAGGGTACAATGAGATTTTATTAAAGCTCGCATTTCAAAAGAATATATATATATATATATATATATATATATAAATATATATATATATATGTGTGTGTGTGTGTGTGTGTGTGTAACGGTGTTACTTCAGGTACGAGTATATAGGCTTTTTAGTGACGCATTCATTCACGTACAGTACCATAGTTACAAAGTGACAGTCAAGATTATTGGTGCTCGTAATTTAAATTACGAATTGTCCAAATTTTTCTTTAGTTTTATCATTTTTGTAGAACTCCTTTATGGACTGGCGGTGGATTTTGCTATGTTGTTTGACGACCGGTTAAATGAAATGGGATTTGTGTTTATTTCATGCTCGCCAACTTGATTTAAAGAAAGAACTCCTTTATCGTTTTGTTTTAATTCTCCATTGATTTACTACATACTTGTCAACAATTTTTACTGTGTGCGGGCAGGTTTATATTACTGACATATGTAAGTAATTAATGGGTCAGGTGTTTATATCAAGACCGCAACCTTGATTATAATAATTGTTATCACCACCCGCGCAACCAATGTTCGTTTAATTATATAAATGTTCATTTCAATACCACTTCCCCATGTAATGTGGTGTCTGTTCAGTAATGACAGATTGGGCATGGTTAGTTGGAACTTTGGGTCTAAATGGATGCCATATGAGCTCCACCTAAAGGAAAAATTGACTAACCAAGTTACATTAGTTAGTATATAACTGAAAATTGTGTGTAGTGTAGTGTGCGGCAGGATAGCTCAGTGGTTAGAGCACCAGATTCCGAAGCAGACGTGCCCAGGTTCGTATCCTGTCCGCGGCAAATTCTGGCCAGTACTTGATGAGTTCCCAATAAGGACGAAACCGGTCTACTGGATGAATTGCCTTTTCTACACTATACAATTCTTAGTTTATACTGACATATGTAAGTAATTAATGGGTCAGGTGTTTATATCAAGACCGCAACCTTGATTATAATAATTGTTATCACCACCCGCGCAACCAATGTTCGTTTAATTATATAAATGTTCATTTCAATACCACTTCCCCATGTAATGTGGTGTCTGTTCAGTAATGACAGATTGGGCATGGTTAGTTGGAACTTTGGGTCTAAATGGATGCCATATGAGCTCCACCTAAAGGAAAAATTGACTAACCAAGTTACATTAGTTAGTATATAACTGAAAATTGTGTGTAGTGTAGTGTGCGGCAGGATAGCTCAGTGGTTAGAGCACCAGATTCCGAAGCAGACGTGCCCAGGTTCGTATCCTGTCCGCGGCAAATTCTGGCCAGTACTTGATGAGTTCCCAATAAGGACGAAACCGGTCTACTGGATGAATTGCCTTTTCTACACTATACAATTCTTAGTTTATACTGACATATGTAAGTAATTAATGGGTCAGGTGTTTATATCAAGACCGCAACCTTGATTATAATAATTGTTATCACCACCCGCGCAACCAATGTTCGTTTAATTATATAAATGTTCATTTCAATACCACTTCCCCATGTAATGTGGTGTCTGTTCAGTAATGACAGATTGGGCATGGTTAGTTGGAACTTTGGGTCTAAATGGATGCCATATGAGCTCCACCTAAAGGAAAAATTGACTAACCAAGTTACATTAGTTAGTATATAACTGAAAATTGTGTGTAGTGTAGTGTGCGGCAGGATAGCTCAGTGGTTAGAGCACCAGATTCCGAAGCAGACGTGCCCAGGTTCGTATCCTGTCCGCGGCAAATTCTGGCCAGTACTTGATGAGTTCCCAATAAGGACGAAACCGGTCTACTGGATGAATTGCCTTTTCTACACTATACAATTCTTAGTTTATACTGACATATGTAAGTAATTAATGGGTCAGGTGTTTATATCAAGACCGCAACCTTGATTATAATAATTGTTATCACCACCCGCGCAACCAATGTTCGTTTAATTATATAAATGTTCATTTCAATACCACTTCCCCATGTAATGTGGTGTCTGTTCAGTAATGACAGATTGGGCATGGTTAGTTGGAACTTTGGGTCTAAATGGATGCCATATGAGCTCCACCTAAAGGAAAAATTGACTAACCAAGTTACATTAGTTAGTATATAACTGAAAATTGTGTGTAGTGTAGTGTGCGGCAGGATAGCTCAGTGGTTAGAGCACCAGATTCCGAAGCAGACGTGCCCAGGTTCGTATCCTGTCCGCGGCAAATTCTGGCCAGTACTTGATGAGTTCCCAATAAGGACGAAACCGGTCTGCTGGATGAAGTGCCTTTTCTACACTATACAATTCTTAGTTTATACTGACATATGTAAGTAATTAATGGGTCAGGTGTTTATATCAAGACCGCAACCTTGATTATAATAATTGTTATCACCACCCGCGCAACCAATGTTCGTTTAATTATATAAATGTTCATTTCAATACCACTTCCCCATGTAATGTGGTGTCTGTTCAGTAATGACAGATTGGGCATGGTTAGTTGGAACTTTGGGTCTAAATGGATGCCATATGAGCTCCACCTAAAGGAAAAATTGACTAACCAAGTTACATTAGTTAGTATATAACTGAAAATTGTGTGTAGTGTAGTGTGCGGCAGGATAGCTCAGTGGTTAGAGCACCAGATTCCGAAGCAGACGTGCCCAGGTTCGTATCCTGTCCGCGGCAAATTCTGGCCAGTACTTGATGAGTTCCCAATAAGGACGAAACCGGTCTACTGGATGAATTGCCTTTTCTACACTATACAATTCTTAGTTTATACTGACATATGTAAGTAATTAATGGGTCAGGTGTTTATATCAAGACCGCAACCTTGATTATAATAATTGTTATCACCACCCGCGCAACCAATGTTCGTTTAATTATATAAATGTTCATTTCAATACCACTTCCCCATGTAATGTGGTGTCTGTTCAGTAATGACAGATTGGGCATGGTTAGTTGGAACTTTGGGTCTAAATGGATGCCATATGAGCTCCACCTAAAGGAAAAATTGACTAACCAAGTTACATTAGTTAGTATATAACTGAAAATTGTGTGTAGTGTAGTGTGCGGCAGGATAGCTCAGTGGTTAGAGCACCAGATTCCGAAGCAGACGTGCCCAGGTTCGTATCCTGTCCGCGGCAAATTCTGGCCAGTACTTGATGAGTTCCCAATAAGGACGAAACCGGTCTACTGGATGAATTGCCTTTTCTACACTATACAATTCTTAGTTTATACTGACATATGTAAGTAATTAATGGGTCAGGTGTTTATATCAAGACCGCAACCTTGATTATAATAATTGTTATCACCACCCGCGCAACCAATGTTCGTTTAATTATATAAATGTTCATTTCAATACCACTTCCCCATGTAATGTGGTGTCTGTTCAGTAATGACAGATTGGGCATGGTTAGTTGGAACTTTGGGTCTAAATGGATGCCATATGAGCTCCACCTAAAGGAAAAATTGACTAACCAAGTTACATTAGTTAGTATATAACTGAAAATTGTGTGTAGTGTAGTGTGCGGCAGGATAGCTCAGTGGTTAGAGCACCAGATTCCGAAGCAGACGTGCCCGGGTTCGTATCCTGTCCGCGGCAAATTCTGGCCAGTACTTGATGAGTTCCCAATAAGGACGAAACCGGTCTACTGGATGAATTGCCTTTTCTACACTATACAATTCTTAGTTTATACTGACATATGTAAGTAATTAATGGGTCAGGTGTTTATATCAAGACCGCAACCTTGATTATAATAATTGTTATCACCACCCGCGCAACCAATGTTCGTTTAATTATATAAATGTTCATTTCAATACCACTTCCCCATGTAATGTGGTGTCTGTTCAGTAATGACAGATTGGGCATGGTTAGTTGGAACTTTGGGTCTAAATGGATGCCATATGAGCTCCACCTAAAGGAAAAATTGACTAACCAAGTTACATTAGTTAGTATATAACTGAAAATTGTGTGTAGTGTAGTGTGCGGCAGGATAGCTCAGTGGTTAGAGCACCAGATTCCGAAGCAGACGTGCCCGGGTTCGTATCCTGTCCGCGGCAAATTCTGGCCAGTACTTGATGAGTTCCCAATAAGGACGAAACCGGTCTACTGGATGAATTGCCTTTTCTACACTATACAATTCTTAGTTTATACTGACATATGTAAGTAATTAATGGGTCAGGTGTTTATATCAAGACCGCAACCTTGATTATAATAATTGTTATCACCACCCGCGCAACCAATGTTCGTTTAATTATATAAATGTTCATTTCAATACCACTTCCCCATGTAATGTGGTGTCTGTTCAGTAATGACAGATTGGGCATGGTTAGTTGGAACTTTGGGTCTAAATGGATGCCATATGAGCTCCACCTAAAGGAAAAATTGACTAACCAAGTTACATTAGTTAGTATATAACTGAAAATTGTGTGTAGTGTAGTGTGCGGCAGGATAGCTCAGTGGTTAGAGCACCAGATTCCGAAGCAGACGTGCCCAGGTTCGTATCCTGTCCGCGGCAAATTCTGGCCAGTACTTGATGAGTTCCCAATAAGGACGAAACCGGTCTACTGGATGAATTGCCTTTTCTACACTATACAATTCTTAGTTTATACTGACATATGTAAGTAATTAATGGGTCAGGTGTTTATATCAAGACCGCAACCTTGATTATAATAATTGTTATCACCACCCGCGCAACCAATGTTCGTTTAATTATATAAATGTTCATTTCAATACCACTTCCCCATGTAATGTGGTGTCTGTTCAGTAATGACAGATTGGGCATGGTTAGTTGGAACTTTGGGTCTAAATGGATGCCATATGAGCTCCACCTAAAGGAAAAATTGACTAACCAAGTTACATTAGTTAGTATATAACTGAAAATTGTGTGTAGTGTAGTGTGCGGCAGGATAGCTCAGTGGTTAGAGCACCAGATTCCGAAGCAGACGTGCCCAGGTTCGTATCCTGTCCGCGGCAAATTCTGGCCAGTACTTGATGAGTTCCCAATAAGGACGAAACCGGTCTACTGGATGAATTGCCTTTTCTACACTATACAATTCTTAGTTTATACTGACATATGTAAGTAATTAATGGGTCAGGTGTTTATATCAAGACCGCAACCTTGATTATAATAATTGTTATCACCACCCGCGCAACCAATGTTCGTTTAATTATATAAATGTTCATTTCAATACCACTTCCCCATGTAATGTGGTGTCTGTTCAGTAATGACAGATTGGGCATGGTTAGTTGGAACTTTGGGTCTAAATGGATGCCATATGAGCTCCACCTAAAGGAAAAATTGACTAACCAAGTTACATTAGTTAGTATATAACTGAAAATTGTGTGTAGTGTAGTGTGCGGCAGGATAGCTCAGTGGTTAGAGCACCAGATTCCGAAGCAGACGTGCCCAGGTTCGTATCCTGTCCGCGGCAAATTCTGGCCAGTACTTGATGAGTTCCCAATAAGGACGAAACCGGTCTACTGGATGAATTGCCTTTTCTACACTATACAATTCTTAGTTTATACTGACATATGTAAGTAATTAATGGGTCAGGTGTTTATATCAAGACCGCAACCTTGATTATAATAATTGTTATCACCACCCGCGCAACCAATGTTCGTTTAATTATATAAATGTTCATTTCAATACCATTTCCCCATGTAATGTGGTGTCTGTTCAGTAATGACAGATTGGGCATGGTTAGTTGGAACTTTGGGTCTAAATGGATGCCATATGAGCTCCACCTAAAGGAAAAATTGACTAACCAAGTTACATTAGTTAGTATATAACTGAAAATTGTGTGTAGTGTAGTGTGCGGCAGGATAGCTCAGTGGTTAGAGCACCAGATTCCGAAGCAGACGTGCCCAGGTTCGTATCCTGTCCGCGGCAAATTCTGGCCAGTACTTGATGAGTTCCCAATAAGGACGAAACCGGTCTACTGGATGAATTGCCTTTTCTACACTATACAATTCTTAGTTTATACTGACATATGTAAGTAATTAATGGGTCAGGTGTTTATATCAAGACCGCAACCTTGATTATAATAATTGTTATCACCACCCGCGCAACCAATGTTCGTTTAATTATATAAATGTTCATTTCAATACCACTTCCCCATGTAATGTGGTGTCTGTTCAGTAATGACAGATTGGGCATGGTTAGTTGGAACTTTGGGTCTAAATGGATGCCATATGAGCTCCACCTAAAGGAAAAATTGACTAACCAAGTTACATTAGTTAGTATATAACTGAAAATTGTGTGTAGTGTAGTGTGCGGCAGGATAGCTCAGTGGTTAGAGCACCAGATTCCGAAGCAGACGTGCCCAGGTTCGTATCCTGTCCGCGGCAAATTCTGGCCAGTACTTGATGAGTTCCCAATAAGGACGAAACCGGTCTACTGGATGAATTGCCTTTTCTACACTATACAATTCTTAGTTTATACTGACATATGTAAGTAATTAATGGGTCAGGTGTTTATATCAAGACCGCAACCTTGATTATAATAATTGTTATCACCACCCGCGCAACCAATGTTCGTTTAATTATATAAATGTTCATTTCAATACCATTTCCCCATGTAATGTGGTGTCTGTTCAGTAATGACAGATTGGGCATGGTTAGTTGGAACTTTGGGTCTAAATGGATGCCATATGAGCTCCACCTAAAGGAAAAATTGACTAACCAAGTTACATTAGTTAGTATATAACTGAAAATTGTGTGTAGTGTAGTGTGCGGCAGGATAGCTCAGTGGTTAGAGCACCAGATTCCGAAGCAGACGTGCCCAGGTTCGTATCCTGTCCGCGGCAAATTCTGGCCAGTACTTGATGAGTTCCCAATAAGGACGAAACCGGTCTACTGGATGAATTGCCTTTTCTACACTATACAATTCTTAGTTTATACTGACATATGTAAGTAATTAATGGGTCAGGTGTTTATATCAAGACCGCAACCTTGATTATAATAATTGTTATCACCACCCGCGCAACCAATGTTCGTTTAATTATATAAATGTTCATTTCAATACCATTTCCCCATGTAATGTGGTGTCTGTTCAGTAATGACAGATTGGGCATGGTTAGTTGGAACTTTGGGTCTAAATGGATGCCATATGAGCTCCACCTAAAGGAAAAATTGACTAACCAAGTTACATTAGTTAGTATATAACTGAAAATTGTGTGTAGTGTAGTGTGCGGCAGGATAGCTCAGTGGTTAGAGCACCAGATTCCGAAGCAGACGTGCCCAGGTTCGTATCCTGTCCGCGGCAAATTCTGGCCAGTACTTGATGAGTTCCCAATAAGGACGAAACCGGTCTACTGGATGAATTGCCTTTTCTACACTATACAATTCTTAGTTTATACTGACATATGTAAGTAATTAATGGGTCAGGTGTTTATATCAAGACCGCAACCTTGATTATAATAATTGTTATCACCACCCGCGCAACCAATGTTCGTTTAATTATATAAATGTTCATTTCAATACCATTTCCCCATGTAATGTGGTGTCTGTTCAGTAATGACAGATTGGGCATGGTTAGTTGGAACTTTGGGTCTAAATGGATGCCATATGAGCTCCACCTAAAGGAAAAATTGACTAACCAAGTTACATTAGTTAGTATATAACTGAAAATTGTGTGTAGTGTAGTGTGCGGCAGGATAGCTCAGTGGTTAGAGCACCAGATTCCGAAGCAGACGTGCCCAGGTTCGTATCCTGTCCGCGGCAAATTCTGGCCAGTACTTGATGAGTTCCCAATAAGGACGAAACCGGTCTACTGGATGAATTGCCTTTTCTACACTATACAATTCTTAGTTTATACTGACATATGTAAGTAATTAATGGGTCAGGTGTTTATATCAAGACCGCAACCTTGATTATAATAATTGTTATCACCACCCGCGCAACCAATGTTCGTTTAATTATATAAATGTTCATTTCAATACCATTTCCCCATGTAATGTGGTGTCTGTTCAGTAATGACAGATTGGGCATGGTTAGTTGGAACTTTGGGTCTAAATGGATGCCATATGAGCTCCACCTAAAGGAAAAATTGACTAACCAAGTTACATTAGTTAGTATATAACTGAAAATTGTGTGTAGTGTAGTGTGCGGCAGGATAGCTCAGTGGTTAGAGCACCAGATTCCGAAGCAGACGTGCCCAGGTTCGTATCCTGTCCGCGGCAAATTCTGGCCAGTACTTGATGAGTTCCCAATAAGGACGAAACCGGTCTACTGGATGAATTGCCTTTTCTACACTATACAATTCTTAGTTTATACTGACATATGTAAGTAATTAATGGGTCAGGTGTTTATATCAAGACCGCAACCTTGATTATAATAATTGTTATCACCACCCGCGCAACCAATGTTCGTTTAATTATATAAATGTTCATTTCAATACCACTTCCCCATGTAATGTGGTGTCTGTTCAGTAATGACAGATTGGGCATGGTTAGTTGGAACTTTGGGTCTAAATGGATGCCATATGAGCTCCACCTAAAGGAAAAATTGACTAACCAAGTTACATTAGTTAGTATATAACTGAAAATTGTGTGTAGTGTAGTGTGCGGCAGGATAGCTCAGTGGTTAGAGCACCAGATTCCGAAGCAGACGTGCCCAGGTTCGTATCCTGTCCGCGGCAAATTCTGGCCAGTACTTGATGAGTTCCCAATAAGGACGAAACCGGTCTACTGGATGAATTGCCTTTTCTACACTATACAATTCTTAGTTTATACTGACATATGTAAGTAATTAATGGGTCAGGTGTTTATATCAAGACCGCAACCTTGATTATAATAATTGTTATCACCACCCGCGCAACCAATGTTCGTTTAATTATATAAATGTTCATTTCAATACCACTTCCCCATGTAATGTGGTGTCTGTTCAGTAATGACAGATTGGGCATGGTTAGTTGGAACTTTGGGTCTAAATGGATGCCATATGAGCTCCACCTAAAGGAAAAATTGACTAACCAAGTTACATTAGTTAGTATATAACTGAAAATTGTGTGTAGTGTAGTGTGCGGCAGGATAGCTCAGTGGTTAGAGCACCAGATTCCGAAGCAGACGTGCCCAGGTTCGTATCCTGTCCGCGGCAAATTCTGGCCAGTACTTGATGAGTTCTAAATACACAAAACCGGTTCACTGGATGAATTGCCTTTTCTACACTATACAATTCTTAGTTTATACTGACATATGTAAGTAATTAATGGTCAGGGTGTTTATCAAGACCGCAACCTTTATTATAATAATTGTTATCACCACCCGCGCAATCAATGTTCGTTTAATTATATAAATGTTTATTTCAATACCATTTCACCATGTAATGTGGTGTCTGTTCAGTAATGACAGATTGGGCATGGTTAGTTGAAACTTTGGGTCTAAATGGGTGCCATATGAGCTCCACCTAAAGGAAAAATTGACTAACCAAGTTACATTAGTTAGTATATAACTGAAATTGTGTGTAGTGTAGTGTGCGGCAGGATAGCTCAGTGGTTAGAGCACCAGATTCCGAAGCAGACGTGCTCAGGTTCGTATCCTGTCCGCGGCAAATTCTGGCCAGTACTTGATGAGTTCCCAATAAGAACGAAACCGGTCTACTGGATGAATTGCCTTCTCTACACTATACAATTCTTAGTTTATACTGACATATGTAAGTAATTAATGGGTCAGGTGTTTATATCAAGACCGCAACCCTGATTATAATAATTGTTATCACCACCCGCGCAACCAATGTTCGTTTAATTATATAAATGTTCATTTCAATACCACTTCCCCATGTAATGTGGTGTCTGTTCAGTAACGACAGATTGGGCATGGTTAGTTGGAACTTTGGGTCTAAATGGATGCTATATGAGCTCCATCTAAAGGAAAAATTGACTAACCAAGGTACATTAGTTAGTATATAACTGAAAATTGTGTGTAGTGTAGTGTGCGGCAGGATAGCTCAGTGGTTAGACACCAGATTCCGAAGCAGACGTGCCCAGGTTCGTATCCTGTCCGCGGCAAATTCTGGCCAGTACTTGATGTGTTCCCAACAAGGATGAAACCGGTCTACAGGATGAATTGCCTTTTCTACACTATACAATTCTTAGTTTATACTGACATATGTAAGTAATTAATGGGTCAGGTGTTTATCAAGACCGCAACCTTGATTATAATAATTGTTATCACCACCCGCGCAACCAATGTTCGTTTAATTATATAAATGTTCATTTCAATACCATTTCACCATGTAATGTGGTGTCTGTTCAGTAATGACAGATTGGGCATGGTTAGTTGGAACTTTGGGTCTAAATGGATGCCATATGAGCTCCACCTAAAGGAAAAATTGACTAACCAAGTTACATTAGTTAGTATATAACTGAAAATTGTGTGTAGTGTAGTGTGCGGCAGGATAGCTCAGTGGTTAGAGCACCAGATTCCGAAGCAGACGTGCCCAGGTTCGTATCCTGTCCGCGGCAAATTCTGGCCAGTACTTGATGAGTTCCCAATAAGGACGAAACCGGTCTACTGGATGAATTGCCTTTTCTACACTATACAATTCTTAGTTTATACTGACATATGTAAGTAATTAATGGGTCAGGTGTTTATATCAAGACTGCAACCTTGATTATAATAATTGTTATCACCACCCGCGCAACCAATGTTCGTTTAATTATACAAATATTCATTTCAATACCACTTCCACATGTAATGTGGTGTCTGTTCAGTAATGACAGATTGGGCATGGTTAGTTGGAACTTTGGGTCCAAATGGATGCCATATGAGCTCCACCTAAAGGAAAAATTGACTAACCAAGTTACATTAGTTAGTATATAACTGAAAATTGTGTAGTGTAGTGTGCGGCTGGATAGCTCAGTGCTTAGAGCACCAAATTCCGAAGCAGACGTGCCCAGGTTCGTATCCTGTCTGCGGCAAATTCTGGCCAGTACTTGATGAGTTCCCAATAAGGACGAAACCGGTCTACTGGATGAATTGCCTTTTCTACACTATACAATTTTTAGTTTATACTGACATATGTAAGTAATTAATGGGTCAGGTGTTTATATCAAGACCGCAACCTTGATTATAATAATTGCTATCACCACCCGCGCAACCAATGTTCGTTTAATTATATAAATGTTCATTTCAATACCATTTCCCCATGTAATGTGGTGTCTGTTCAGAAATGACAGATTGGGCATGGTTAGTTTGAACTTTGGGTCTAAATGGATGCCATATGAGCTCCACCTAAAGGAAAAATTGACTAACCAAGTTACATTAGTTAGTATATAACTGAAAATTGTGTAGTGTAGTGTGTGGCAGGATAGCTCAGTGGTTAGAGCACCAGATTCCGAAGCAGACGTGCCTAGGTTCGTATCATGTCCGCGGCAAATTCTGGCCAGTACTTGATGAGTTCCCAATAAGGACGAAACCGGTCTACTGGATGAATTGCCTTTTCTACACTATACAATTCTAGTTTATATTGACATATGTAAGTAATTAATGAGTCAGGTGTTTATATCAAGACCGCAACCTTGATTATAATAATTGTTATCACAACCCGCGCAACCAATGTTCGTTTAATTATATAAATGTTCATTTCAATACCATTTCCCCATGTAATGTGGTGTCTGTTCAGTAATGACAGATTGGGCATGGTTAGTTGGAACTTTGGGTCTAAATGGATGCCATATGAGCTCCACCTAAATGATAAATTGACTAACCAAGTTACATTAGTTGGTATATAACTGAAAATTGTGTGTAGTGTAGTGTGCGGCAGGATAGCTCAGTGGTTAGAGCACCAGATTCCGAAGCAGACGTGCCCAGGTTCGTATCCTGTCCGCGGCAAATTCTGGCCAGTACTTGATGAGTTCCCAATAAGGACGAAACCGGTCTACTGGATGAATTGCCTTTTCTACACTATACAATTCTTAGTTTATACTGACATATGTAAGTAATTAATGGGTCAGGTGTTTATATCAAGACCGCAACCTTGATTATAATAATTGTTATCACCACCCGCGCAACCAATGTTCGTTTAATTATATAAATGTTCATTTCAATACCATTTCCCCATGTAATGTGGTGTCAGTTCAGTAATGACAGATTGGGCATGGTTAGTTGGAACTTTGGGTCTAAATGGATGCCATATGAGCTCCACCTATAGGAAAAATTGACTAACCAAGTTACATTAGTTAGTATATAACTGAAAATTGTGTGTAGTGTAGTGTGCGGCAGGATAGCTCAGTGGTTAGAGCACCAGATTCCGAAGCAGACGTGCCCAGGTTCGTATCCTGTCCGCGGCAAATTCTGGCCAGTACTTGATGAGTTCCCAATAAGGACGAAACCGGTCTACTGGATGAATTGCCTTTTCTACACTATACAATTCTTAGTTTATACTGACATATGTAAGTAATTAATGTGTCAGGTGTTTATATCAAGACCGCAACCTTGATTATAATAATTGTTATCACCACCCGCGCAACCAATGTTCGTTTAATTATATAAATGTTCATTTCAATACCATTTCCCCATGTAATGTGGTGTCTGTTCAGTAATGACAGATTGGGCATGGTTAGTTGGAACTTTGGGTCTAAATGGATGCCATATGAGCTCCACCTAAATGAAAAATTGACTAACCAAGTTACCTTAGTTAGTATATAACTGAAAATAGTGTGTAGTGTAGTGTGCGGCAGGATAGCTCATTGGTTAGAGCACCAGATTCCGAAGCAGTCGTGCCCAGATTCGTATCCTGTCCGCGGCAAATTCTGGCCAGTACTTGATGAGTTCCTAATAAGGACGAAACCGGTCTACTGGATGAATTGCCTTTTCTACACTATACAATTCTTAGTTTATACTGACATATGTAAGTAATTAATGTGTCAGGTGTTTATATCAAGACCGCAACCTTGATTATAATAACAAGTAAACTATGCAGCATTGATAGAATTGACTTTGACTAAAATTAAATAATTAAAATGAATAACTTATTGCAAAATAACTGCAAGTCGTCAGCTAATTCTTCGTTTGATGGACTAGATAAGTGTCATAATAATACCTAATTAAAGATTTTCAAAATAACAATTTTTTGTCGTCTACCACCACAATGATTTTAAAGGTAGGTTAAGTATCACCAAAATTGCGAATTAGAATGAATTTGGAACACCTGCTACCAAATCCAAAGGATTCGGCCTACAACAACTTCAGTAAAAAATTATTCTTTAACTACATAATTTTATATAACTTTTCACCGCACAAATGTCTTTTATTTAATGACCAAATATATGTTGGGTATGGACGTAGTATTGCCACCTGCTGCAGAGTTATCAATAAGCACAACTCAAATGTGTCTTGGCAATATAACTTTTGCTCATTTTGACTTTTCATATCCTTTGGGTCTTATTTAATCAAAACCGTTAACAATGCGCAATACAAAATACAATCAGTAATGTAAACAAAGAGCAAGATCTCGCGCATATTTGGATCCATAAATATCAATGCTATTAAAACATAATTAACAATAGGAAAACGAATATTGGTTACGTAGGCGGTGACAACAATTACTTTTAATCAAGGTTGCGATCTTGATGTAAACACCTAAACCATTATGTAAAAACATATGTCAGTATAATCGAAGTATTGAATAGCGTTGAAAAAGGCAATTCGTCTAGTATAACGGTTTAGTCCTTATTAGGAAATTATCACGTACTGACCAGGATTTGCTGTGGACAGAGCTCAAATCTGCTTTGGAATCAAGTGTTCTAACCTGCTAGATTCTGAAGCAGATGTGCCCAGGTTCGAGCCCTGTCCTCGGCAAATTCTGGACAGTACATAATGAGTTCCCAATAAGGAAGAAACCGGTCTACTGGAGGAATTTCCTTTTTCTATGCTATACAATACTTTGGATTTACATATTGGGTCAGGTGTTTAATTCAAGATCGCAACTTTGATTAAAGCAAAGTAACAGTAATAACCATTCCTGTACAATGAAACTTGCTTGTTGTACTTCGAGGACTCTAACTTCAGGAAACTTTCACCTTTTAGGCAATGCGGCATTCTGAATAAGATTTTCCACTGGTACCTTGCAAAAATAAAAACGAATGAAAAAGAAGTAAGTTATTTTAGATAGAAGCAAGACCAGTAGTTCTGTTGAACGAATAGCTATTCATTTGATTAAAACATTGTTTATTTTAATGAAGTATGCGGATTTCCAAAAAAACATTCGCATGTTCTGACGCGTTTGGCTTTGTATTTGAGTTTGCCGTGCACCACAGTAAAGTAACAAACGGAAAATAGCCAGAAAATTTCAAAATATGGATTTCAGCCTAAGTTATTTTTATTTTGTTGTATCTGGTCCTCTGAACAATTTCTATGCACTCGCTAACTAAATTAAGGCAATTTTGGACACACTGGTTTAAATAAGTGCGTCGCGCAATTTTGAATTTGCGAGTTGTTATTAACATTCTGTTTTGTAATTAAGATTAACGTTAACCTCAGTTTATTTAATAAGTCGCACGAACACACTAGACTAATTTAAAAGAAACATGTTGCGCGACAGGAAATAAACAATTTACCTGATTTTCGGATTGCGTACCGAAATATTTGAATCCACTGTCATCATGATTTTTGCAGATATTTCGGGCTCCAATTACGGAGCCCTAGACTAATGTTCGAGTCATAACTGCGATCCTGCATGTTTAGCAATAGACAACAATGGCAAACTGACTAACGAACATTAAACCGCAATATAAATTTAAAATACAAGGAAATAAAAAAAGTGTCATTCACACCATACTCATCATGCGTTTTCGTTCTTGGCCTACATGCAGTCACGAACATAAAACTTGCGCACCTTTCGCTGCATTAAAAAGTATTTTTAATTGAGCCATATTTAGGTTCACAAATGATGAAATCTATTATTTGAATAATTTTGGAAAACCTGTGATACGCACTAATCCTACTTTATTTAACCCGTCGCACAATCTATCTGCCCTGCCATTTGAGGTTCACACTTAACTGGACCACCTACTGTTATTTGGGATTGGCACGATCAAAACGAGGTTACTTTCCAGTAGACGAATTTTATGCAAAAAATTCACAATCTGCAATAACGAGTTATTTTTTAAATCTAAAGCCGCATTCCCTAAGTATGCTTAGCAAGATAGTTAACTTTTCTATTACTAATGCCTAAATGATCACTGCGTTATCATCATTATTGCTCCAAAAGTCATATGGGCGAAATAACACAATCAACTGTAAATGTTTGACTGAACACGTTTTTTAATTCTTTAAGCAAAGAATCCCAAAACAGTTAACGTGCAATAGCAGGTGACTTTTTTCGGGCATAAAATTCCTTTTAATTAACAAGAACACGCTTGATAACAAACAAATTTTCAATTTGATATCTTAACGTAGTCAATTCGTTCCGACGATTTACTATTTGTTTCATGGGAGTAGCAGGAAATAAGCTGTAAACTAACGTTGTTTAATCGTTTCAAAATTTGCATTAGCCCTTAATCTTTACGCTTAACTGGACAGGAGGCAAATAAGCAATTAATGAGTGCATGTGTGTGCTAGAATGTGAATGTGCTGATGGTTCTATCGAAGAATAAAATTACTCAACAATAATTTACGAAATGTGCAAAATTTATTTTCTAATTCGGTTCCTTTTTGTAGGCTGTATTCTTAACTTAACAGCAAATTTTGCAGGTAAACTACTATAAATGTCCAGAAAATATTTTTGCTCGGGTTATCACAATCTAAACGTCTAGGGTCGCCAAAATTTGTCATAAAACGGTTAATTAAATGAACAATTTTAGCACTGCGAAAGTTACACAAATTGCTGAATTAAAATAGTCAGAGCAGCAGCGCAAAAACGTGTTTCTAAGCTTCTAGGGTCGGCAAAATTTGTCATAAAACGGTTGATTAAATTTAAGCATTGCTTAAGACTGCCTAGGTAAAATATGCATCAGGGATTTTGGCTGCGGGTTTTCTTATTCAAGTTTAAAAAATAAATCATAGACGAGAATATAGTAGCCTTTGTAAAAATTAATGATCGGACTGTAAGACAATATGCTGTGAGTAATTTATTCTTGTTTTGTCGGAAGTCTGGGCGTTTTCTCAACGTTCGGGCTTATGGACAGTTTCAGCTGCGTAGTGAGAATTATTTATCTGTGTTGAACAACACCATGTAAACTCTTTTTCAATTCTATATCACATTTAGGAATTCTTACAAAGTAACATACGAAATGAAAGCATATTTGCGATACATGATTTTGCACTGCTGCTCTGACTGTTTAAATTGTCCGATTTGTATAAGTTTCGCAGTGCTAAAAGTGTTTATTTCGTTTCTTTCGCATGCCACATCCGACATACGAGCAAAACAGGAGTCGTCTGGTCCGTGTCATACCTTCTAGCTCTCTGTTTCTGTATGCAACACGACCCACTACATTTCTCCAGCTATTTCTGTAATAAACAATATTTTTTATCTTATTACAGCATGAGTATTGATCCATTGTCACGATTACATTCCGTTATTTGTGTGATTTATATTGGACAGATAATACGTGGCTTACTTCTAGGTGCTGTCCTAACAATAAATTCGAATCGAAAAATAGAAATAAAGCTAATTTTGTATTCGAAATATTTATTAAAATGTTGTCATGACTATCTGCATAATTTATAATTGCCAAATTGAATAAAATTAATTTGGCCTAAATAGAAAATACGTGCAGAAAAATCTTTTGCGAAAATGTTTAATTGGAAAAAGTACAAATGAACAATTTTCACATTGTGCTTCTGAAATCTTGTTACATATTCAGAACGACGACGGTGTCTCATATTGCATTCAATTTACAGTTACATACCATTTGCACGGCTCCCGTATCGCAGTGATAGAATTGCTAGACTCCGAAGCTGATGCACTCTGGTTCAAACCCCAGTCGTATTTATTTTGGAAAGTACTTAATACTTACCCAAGGAGGATAAAGCCGGTCATGTGAGAGGAATGCATTGCTAATTCGTGAAATGTTAAGCTACAACAAACAATATATATATATATATATATATATATATATATATATATATATATATATATATATATATATATATAACTTATAACGTATTATCAGAGAAGTGATGACTAGTTAATTTTCGATGCCAATAACGCTTGTCCGTAAATATAAGGCGGGTCATGTGGTGTAAGATAATGAATTGTATAAATTTGAATATCATACCACATCTACTATGAATAAATTGTCTGGTAGAGAATAAACTACTGCTAATATGCCAGGCTTTGTTATGTGGAAGTTATAACTCAACAAAAAAGCACCTTAATGCAAGAAGCATACTTAACCATACCACAATTACGTCTGAATATAAATTTAAGTCTTGGTTAAATTAAATTACATCAACATACAAAAATTCTTTTTTCTCTCTCTCTCTCTCTCTTTCTCTCTCTCTCTCTATATATATATATATATATATATATATATATATATATATATATACATATATATAAACATATATATATAATGAATGGCATATGGATGCTCAAATTGTAGAACATTTTCTTATGAAATTTCCTTTTGTTTTCACGTCGGAGTTTAAATTACGATAGGACGAAATGCACTGAAAACAATTCTGCAGAAACCAATTGAAACACAAATCTACATGAAATTGAATGATGAAAAATCAGCCTACCATAAACACGAATTAATTTAATTTTGACCTGTAATATGCCTGAACAATAAACAGTGCATGCAAATCTTATGACTATGCAACCCATGGCGACTATATGTTGTAATTATCAGCCGTTGGTATAAAAGAAAAATATATAGTTATTATAATGTCTTTGTGCTGATAATTAATCAAGCTGGAAATTGAAATCCACTAGCACGTCTAAAACACACACATACAAACACAAGATTTTCAGAAATATTTCAATGGGAAAGAAGTCAAAGGTTGACAGTCATGGACGCTCACTCACAAATAAAATTACAGTATGGTAAACATCATTTTATTTCATGATAATCGATTAACCATCTGTGGTCTGTCACATAGGAATAAATTTTATTCTTAAAATAAATCTATTTTAAACTAAAAAAAATCCTGAGAATTAAAAAAAGACTAGATCCGTACTATCCTAAAATAGTTATTCAGAATTTCGCAAGTAAACCCTTTTTAATCTCAATCAATTACAAGATATATAACCAATTGCAAAATAGTTTAAAAGAAAGGTTTCTGTACATATACTCTATTATATAGCTGAGCACAAAATAGAGAAAATTACGATAACACTTATCGCATAAAATTTGACTTTGATAGTGCCCTGCCTGGATAAGCAATTTAAACTAATAACGCATACATTCGCAAACTGTACTGTACTTCATTCATATTCATTTAGAAATCTCTTTTTGTTACAAGTTATCCTACAACTTTTTTTTATCTATCGTATTGTCAGCAAATAATATCATACTCTCCTAATTATAATTGTCTTAATAAACATGAGTTTAAAATTCATTATGTAATGAAATGTAAGTGTTAAATTAGGTACAATTTGCAGCTGTATAAACTAGTTTGTGAGCTAAATCGTTTAAAATTGTACAAACAATTATTGCGCTGGTGGTGGAAAAAGTTACTCAAATCAAGTTTTCAAGCGCTGAAGTGAACCAAAATCCCATTGCATTTAACAAGTCGTCGAAAAGCATAGCAAAACTACCGCCAGTTGCACGCACTGATGCGCATCAAACTTCCATGATCATCATTAGAGTGCGATGGCAAAATGACTAGCGAAGACTAAACCGCATTGCATTAATAGGAAAAGAAAAATTAAATATTCGGCTCTCATCCCTAGTAGTCTTGCATAAATTGTACTCGAAAGCAAATGTCGCCTGCACAATTTCTATACAGTTACGAACACTAAATTTTTACAGCTTTCGTACATATATAAATAGGTAATAAAATTAAACCATCAATGTTTGCGCGGCTGAATTTTAAAATTCTTTAAATCAAGTTTGCAAGCTTTAGATATATATATATATATATATATATATATATATATATATATTTGATAATGCATTTTAAATACGTATTGTGATTTTTGCGATAAAGTAATTATTGTAGTGCAAACTAGTGGAGTTATTTAAAAGTAATTTATTATTGTTACTGTCAGCAGCACTTTTAACACTGGTCACCTTTTTAATTTTTTAAAACATAATTAACATCAATTATAACATCTGTTATTTTCCATTCTATGTATCAATGTTAACTTGACTCGTTTGAATAACGGATTTATTTATATTTCTTTCAATAATATACGACACCGCAGCTATCGCTATTTTCATTCAATATAATTAATTTATATTTAATCCATTTGTGCTATGCTAAAATTTTAATTTACTCCGAATTGGCAACTTTAATTTTGGCTTGCTTCGGTTGTTCCGAATTTTTTATGTCGAATGTAGGCCTCTAATAATGGTAATTCGAACGTTTACGTTTCTAATGGTTGAGACAGGAGGTGTGCTTAGGTCAACCTCGATTAGACGAAATGTCGAAATTCAAAATCGAATAAAAATGCACAATGTCATATTCTTCAGCACATTCACCACAACTAGGCATTATTCGCGTTCGTTTAAATCAGGCCTCGTTTTTTAAAGAAAGGTGAAACACTTACCAGTAAGTTAAATCTACAAATGTCAATTAAAATGTAAAGACAAAATGTCAAATTGCACGAATATTTTGTCCGGAAAAATAACGCATTAACTTAATGTTATTTAGCATATACAATTCTTTAAATAACGTAATTTGTACACCAATTCATCATCGTCAACATTTATGTGCACAATTTCATTTTTTGATTTATTATGTAGCTACAGCATATCGTAATATCCTCTCATTATCCCACGGAATCAAATATTAATACGTTTAGTTTCGAGGGGATTAATCGCATACTGATTTGGTAATTGAATATTCATATTGATTATGCATAATAAAATTGGTCAAATAAACAGTACCTTTATTGAATACTTAGAGAATAATTCTTCCGTATTAAAAAACTCGGAAGAATAAGAGAATATGATTTACCATTACAGACGTATAGCCCGAAATTTTTCTTGGCAAACCCGAGAGACTGTTTCAATTCTCAATATATATTATTCAAATTGTCATTGTTTCTAAAGGTGTTGTCAGTTGCTGCTTATCGTCTTTTAACAATTTAAACCATACAGAGTTTACAAAAAGAACTCATGTGAAGTGATTCATATAACAGCTTCTGGAAAAAACACCCCATGTTTCTTGAACAAAAAAAATTTTAAGGGGAATTTATAGATCTGACTGGCAGATTGCAGTGTTTCTGACTGCTAATTATGGTATATATTCTTGATCCTTTATCAGTTATCTGGTTAGTAGGTATGTCACATCTATAAAATAATTATACGGATACTAGAGATAACGTAAAGAAATGGGCCGTTTTATTAAAAAATGAAGAGTTTAAATTCGAGCTACTGATTTTTTTTAAATTTCCAGGTTCATTAAATGAAGTTTTATTGATTAGATCTCGTAAAAATTTGAAGTGAAAGTGGTGTTGAGCATACATTTAATTACGTTAGTAACTGCAGTGAAACATTTCTGTGAGATAGTAATCATTGACTAGATCTCGTGGCCCGTTCTTATCCAGTAAATTAACACACTTCTATGGTATTCAGTATAACAATGAAGTAATGAGTAAAAAATTAATTTATTCTCTCTGTAAAGTAAAATTTCACATAAAAATTTTCGCTCAATTTACGGAAATACATAAACATGCAGACACACCTCCAGTCACTTTATCGAAGTCTTAATCTTGTTACACAAATTTATATTTGAACACTTTTGAAATGATATAAATATAAAACAATTTCTATACAATGCATAATTATATCGTCGAAGTAAAATTAGCTCTGCAAAAAGCTTTTTATAATAATTTATTTCCTGAATGCAAACGAAATGGTTAAGCTTCTACAACTTCTGGTTCAAACATATTGTGTATGAGTAACGTAAATCAACATATAAGTGCTCCATGTAAGCATACATTAACAAGGAAAATTTTTAATAACGCAGTCTCAAATTGTCCATATAATTCTCAGAATCATAATTGGGCTGAAATATCAGACTTTTAATTAAAAAATTAAGGAAATTAATGTACCGTCCTATTATCCCACATTCCTCACCCATATATATAGTGGTTAAATGGCGTAATACCGGCTCCTACAGATGAGTCGCCAGTAAGCACGAAACGAATCTGCATGAGATTATACTTTTCGTTCATGCTGTCTTTGGTTTATACTTCTGGTCACAACTGAACTAATTTGCTAGTAGGTCGCAACACCTAATACATACTTGCATATATATTAGTTTACCGCAACAAACAGCATTTAAATAATGAAAAAAATTCGATTGAATGCTAGCAAACCAGCTAGATTTACTCTGCAGAAGTATACACACAAACATATATAAACACAAAATCACGCATAATATACCCATGCTTGTTTGGGAAATGAAGAAGTTGCGTTTGTATATCCTTTATTTATTTATTGGAAAATAAACGGAACTCCATACTTTAGAGTCTGATATTTAAGAGACAGCTGTATGGCCATACTTGGAGCCATATCCGATTTTTTAGCTAAATTAATTATTGTATTTCTTTTTATTCTACAAAAATTTTCTCGTTTCCTGATATCATTTCATCTTAAAGCAGAAGTGACCAAAAATTTGCATAGTGACATTTGTTCGATTGGACTAATAAGTACAACTGACAGCCTGAAAACATTTGGATTTCCTATATTAAGCTTCATTTAAGAGCCCTTTGATAATTCCTTAATGTATGAATTAATTAAAGCAATACACCGTTAATACTTTATGTTATTAGCTTTTATGCACAATGAAAGATGATTGCATAATTAGGACCGATTTACTTGGATGAATATCTAACTTAGATGCCCTTAATTTACCACTCAGTTGAGTAGGCTTCAGTTTCATAAATCATTTCTGGAAGAGTGAATGTGAACTTCACTTGTCAGTAATTATTTCGTGCAAATAATTTTCAAATAGAGACTTTATACCCTCATAAATGCATAAAATACTTAATTAGGGAGAAAATACACTTTTTGAATAGTTGAAGTTATATTTCTACTTTTTCTTTTGTAATCTGATACAAATTTTGTTATAGCTTATCATCACACAATCTTTTCTCTCATCCAGGAGACGGGTTTTCACAGAGAAACAAATGCAATCCTGGCAAATTTAAAAAAAGAATGCTACTAAGATAACCTTTCCCAATCCTTTCACATACCGAAAAAACGTAATAAGTGGCAGCTTAGCACCCGATTAGAATATGCTGTGCGCTGCGAGAAATCTTTTGGATCACCTGGTGTTTGGATGTAATAATTGCTATCCTAATAAATAGCGCTATTCGTTTTAGCAGAAATTTGTTCAAAAAAGATAAACATCGATGAACAACGTTTTAAATATGTTTTAAAAGATATTAATACCAGTATTGCATTGTTGACATTAAATCATTTTATTTTGAAAAATACTTTTATTCGACTTTCCACCTTACGTGGCTGAAAATGAGAAGATTCTTAATTCGTGTGGAGCTTTTCTTCTTAGTTTACGCAAAATGGCCTATGCTCCTAAAGAAAATTCAAACAATAGGAAATGTTTTTCCATAACACGATTAGGGCCTGAGCAGTTTTTATTGATAGTTGTATCGCATGTGTTATGAGCCTTATCAGTAATAACAAATGTAAAGTATTTTTAGCAATCCATTACCTTGCTGGATGTAGCGAAGAGCTGGAACACGTTTTCTATCGAAGCATAATATTTCGCATTTAGTGAAAACGGTGTGTTTAACTATTCTTGATTTATTATATGTTTTGCAGTTTCGTGACTTATTTTATTTATCCATGATATACTCTTTTTGCTAATATCGGTATCATAAAGTCACATTTTACATTTTTAACCAAAAGCTGGCATATGCCAGTTATCTAAAAAAATTATCCTAATCTTTGTGATATGACATATTGTAAGCAAGGTCGTTCTTCTACCTTTCGCAAATATTTAATTTAACATGATTGAACGTAATTTTATACCCGAAAACTTGTTTTGAATAATCCAACAATATATCTGTTCATAAGTTTTATATATGAAAGTATAATATGAATATGTTTTACAATTATTTAGCTTATTTAAGATTTTGCAACTATTTTTTTCGCAAATTAGTTAGGCCAGAAGTATATACCTGGAATATAATTTTACAGTTCAGTTAATTCTTTCGCTGTAAAACAGGAATTATGCCAATTTTTTGCATTAATCGTCAATTTTTCTAAATATTATATGAACTACCATAAACGACGCATTGCAGCGAAACAGATACAAATTCTTGTACGAGAAGACGCATTTCCTACATTGCATTTACAAATAATTAAGCTATTTCTGTTTTATTAATTCAAAGGTCACATTTATATTATACAAAACCGCTTGTGCTCCATCTCATAAATTGGTTTATTGGAGATAAAACAGAAATTAGTTTCATGTAATTATAAATATTGGCTACATAAATAGTAAACGATAAACATTAATCCAGACATGTGATAAAATTTACCATATTTTATGGAAGGTTTCAAATTACTGGTAACGTATCCATCAAACCTACGCAAAAACAAATCTTTCTTAAAAAGCTTATTGCGACTTTTTCAAACAAAATCTCCTGTGATGCATAGATTTTATTAATTTCGTTCTGCGTAGCTTCACGCCATTCAACTAGACACTTTGACAGCTCAAATGAAATTGATTGCGATGAATATAATAGTCGAGATTACATGAAATATTTATGCATATCAAGTAGTAGTTAAAGTTGAACTAACAAGGACCAGATAATTACTCATTTATCAATGTGACAAACGTGAACACAGTATGATCTATTTACGCATACAATGGCGGATTATGATCCGGGGAAAATAAGACGAATGGAAACTGAGACTGGTTATTATGACAAAGCCCAAATGTTGGCTTATTTTTTCCTTAAAACAAATTCCGGTAGAAGAAGAAAACACTCAACCCATTTCATGCAGCAAGTCGCGCAATATATCACAACTGCCATCAATTGCACATCTAACGCCTCTCACATCCTGTCATAGTCATCAATCTGATCACGACCGAAAACTGACAAAAAAGGAATGAACTGCAATTCATACAGACGGTAAACACAATTAGATCTGCAATTCTGACACCCACTCGTACAACATACAAACTCTACCACCAATCGCACATACTGACGTGTTTCCTCCTATCATGTGTGTCAGCGGAGCACGGTGGCAAACTAGTTAACTAGAAGCAAATCGTAGATCATACATAATGTAGTTAAACTGGGTTCTGAGTCGCTTACTGATATCAGTCCTGCGATCAATGTACTCCGCTGAAATAGTCGACAATACCAAATCAGTGCGGTCAAGAGCGTAAATATGTCAATTTTGCTCCTCATATATGTCAGTTATGAAATTCATATATAAATGATTAAGCAGATAGTTATAAGAATTTATCTAATCAAATATGAGTTATTGAGATAATGCACAATCTGATTAAATACATTTCGTCGCACAATATAGGCATACATCCGGCAATCACAAACCTGACACATTTACATATATTCTGACCATCACTGGCCACGACGTCAAACAGATTAACAAGAACCAAATCGTAAATGCTTAACTGAAAGCCATTTCTATTTTTTATTCATTAATATTAATTCTAAAGTCAATCGCACGCCTGACGCATTTCTATTTATTGTGGTTATCATCAGAAATTCTACTACCAAGAATCGTTTTGCAAAGCATATGTAAGTAAAACACATTTATGTCTATGCTTCTTACCCTTAGCTGTTTCGTACAACTTACATTTGGCTGGCAATGACGGCTGAAATATTTCAAAGCAGTCATGTACATAACATAAGTGCATGTATCACCCACTGTTTATACGTCATACAACTGAGAAAACATTGATTGTGCACGTGTTGATAAGAACTAAATAAGTCAAGGTTGCGTAATGAAGATAAGTAACAATCAAATTTTATTCATCACGTCTCACAAAATAGAATAACTTTCGTCTGTCGCAAGTATTGACACAATTCGACCTATCACAGACATCATCATAGCACAACGTCAAACGTATTGACGACAACCAATCCGAAATGTATGCTTACGTTTAACAGAATCTTTTCAGCGCCTTTTATAACTGGTAGTCTGAAATTAATTTTGATTGACCTCAATTTCTATACGGCTCTGAACGTGACATATTTTCGTGTTTATCAAATATATCAGCGTTATTCAAATGAACAAACATTGATTGCGTAGGTGGTGATAAAATGTCTATAAGGTAATGTGTGCACTGGAACTTCAATTCGTTGCATGTCAAAGCAAAACGGCCGTCTTTCACATTTACATACAAGATTATATTTCCCCTAATCATTTTCGTAGAACAACAGAAAATTTGCTATTGGATATCTAATTGTAATTCGTGTTAAAGGTTGAAAAATTCAGATATGCGATTGTAACAACTTGTAGGCCTGTGTTGATTTACTTGACTGGAAATGACGAATAAGCTATTTCAATACAGTCACGAACAGAGCATATATTTGTTTTTTGCCACATGTATGTGACATTTACAACTGATGAATCAGCGATTAAGTAGGTGGTCATAAGAATTCCTGAGATCAAGTTTTCGTACTGAAAATCAATAACTAATCAATCATTTTTTCCGTCCCACATCATAGAGTTACCACCGTCTGTCGCCCAAATGAAGCGTGTCCACCTAAAACGATCAGCAATGTAATTGACGGAAATATATACAATATCTATGCAGTCTCAAGCATAACACATCCGCAGTTTTAGCCAACGTTATGTCAGTTAAGCCATCCAACAACCATTGGTTGCGCGGTCTATGACACAAGTTCATTATGCCTAGTTTGTGTACTGGAGGAAGAACACCATTTACGTTTCGTGCTTCAATGCAATCAACGTGGCAATACTATCGTTGTTTGCACGTAAGTACACATTTCGGCTAACCATGGCCATTTTCGGAGCAGGGAAGCAATCGTACTCACAATGATGATTCGGCAAAACATGTAGACACTAAATGAAATGATATCGGCACCCCTCACAACCAGCAGTATAGCATAAATAACACTTAACTAGCAACTTCAACAATAATTTTTTTTCGTACTCATGAGCATAACATAACTAGTGGTTACACTATATGTATGTAAGTTTTAGAAAAAATAGAGAAGCGCTGATTGCGCATGTCTTGGTAACAATTCCATAAGACCAGTTTGTGTACTATAGCCCAAACACTGATCCAATTTTCGTCACCCTGTCACACAATATGCGCAGAATGTCGTAAGTGGCACCTACGAGTGCTTTGCCCTGTCATACTCATCATGGTAAAGCAACGACAATATTATTAAGGAGGTTTAAACCGCAATGCGTACTTAAGTTTCAAAAAATCATATATGAGACTAATACTAGTGGTGGCCTTGCATTCGTTTTTTTCTGGTGTGAAATGCAGGCAGCACTGTTTTTGCCATTTTTGAACTTTAAATTTTTCAGTTTTCACCACGTTTATATAAGATATACAATTGAACAATCATTGATTGCACAGATGGATAAAGAGATTCTATAAATCCAATTAGCATGCCTGAGAAAAACTATAGTTAAATTATTTTCATTCAGTTGCATAACGCAGCAATGGTATGGTTAATCAAACGTAATGACATGTTTACACTAGATTTGATCATCCAAATGTCTTTGCGGCAAAGTGACTAAAGTGGATCAAACTTCAATACATAAATAGGCTAAATAATAAATAAAATCTGATGTGCGCTACTCAAACCTATAATATTTGCATTCACTATTCTTGATTTGAAACTTCGGCTGCACCATTGCTTTCCAGTCAATGTGATAATATTTTTAAGGCTTTTGCCGTAAGCAAAAATCGTTAGCGTAAGTCTTGATAACAATATTTTAAATATTGATTGTGCAATTTATGTAAACACAAATCAAATTTTCCTCGGGGTTCTGCACGAAATGGAAAAATCACTGTCAGTCACATGTAATGAGGCGTTTCGTTCTTCTAAGATCAGCATCTGAGCACGAAGACAAATTGGCGACCAAAGATCGAATCGCCATTTATTTTAAAATATAGAAATTGAGATATGCGGGTCCATCCGTAGTATGTTTGCGCACATTTTACGTCATTTGAAATGTCGCCTCCAAAATTTCTACGCAGTCACAAATGTTTTGGAGTTTTCGCCACATGTTTATAAGTTACACAATTCTTTAAAGTCAATTACGCCGAAGGTAATAAAGATGTCAAGTTTGCCATATTGAGATGAACTGTAATCCTATTGTATTTTACATATAACAATTGGCTATTGATTTTTGCGGAGAACTAATACATCTGAAAGTGTGTGTGTATGTTGCGCACCTAGTAACAAATTAGTTCAAATAGGACCACAAAGGTTAACCCAAGTCACAATGAATGGACAATATATTTTCATGTGCATATCACTAGGAGCCGGTATTTCGCCCTTTACACAAATTTCTCACGCAAAAACAATATAGTGTGTATCGGGCGTAATATCGACTCCTACTAATGAGTCGCCAGTAAGCACGAAACGAATGTGCACATGAGATTATACCTTCCGTTCATGCTGTCTTTGGTTTATCCTTCTGGTCAAATTTGAAATAATTTGTTACTAGGTTCGCAATACCTAATACATAACTTAGCAATACTGCCACCAAATGCACGTGCTGACATTTACAGGCGTGTAATTGTCGTCATCAACACAAACCACGAGATGAATGTGATTCTCTTAGCAGATCTAATTTTGCTTCTTTATTTATTCGTTGCTTTTTAACCATTTTTTTCTGTTTGCCGTCGTACTTAATATTTGACCCTAGTTGATCGGAACGCGTTATTAGGTGCAAACGAATAGACGTGATCAGTGTGTATCACCAGTGCTCAAGCAGGCTTTATTTTAGCATTTTTAATACCCGTGTAACTAATGATTTGTAATTGCGCTACGTACGCAAATGTTGAGAAAAGTGCAAAAATGGCACGTTTGTAACTGTATAGGGATCATGCATTCAATAATTATAGTCTGGTACAATATATGCGAGACTACTTTTCATGTAATTAGCAGATCTGAAATTATTGGCCTCATATAAACATGAATGGATGAATAAGTTGTAATTGGCAACCATCTCAGGTATACAAAGTTTACATGAACAATGTATATAAACGCACATGCAATCAATGCAGTTTCTGTTGATTAATTTACAGCCAGAGGTTCTTAAAATGAACAGTTGTTATTTATCAAGGTGTTTTACATATTTTAGCAATATGAAACACTATTTAAGTTAGAAAATTGCCCTAAAATCAATAGCTCATGCATTTGTCTTTCAAATAGAAAGATGAAAACGGTAAATATGGTTTGGATTATACGATTGAACGTGCATATTTCCCAACGCTGCAATAACACTGAAATAGGCTACTCTTTAATTGTGAGCTGTAAATGATGTACATTGAAGCCATAAAAGAGTACTCAATATTTCTGTTATGTTTATATTCCCACGGTTTTGTCTCTTACGTTATTGCTATTATTTTATCACACACACCATGGACCATTTTCCGGACTGTATTTGCTACTCCTACATAATTAGCCATTTATGAAGAAATTATTAGTCAATATCGTCTGATTAGTTATACTTCTGTTGATCGGTTCTTCCAGTTGCCTAAAGTTTTCCTGTTTATCTATTTTTTTAAAAGCAGTTTATTATAAAATTGCACTACAAGACGCGGTGATACGATACAAATATGCTTATTTTTCTCAAGGCTGCATAATTACTGTTTTACACTGATCTGAAATCATTCTTCCAATGCGTTTGCCGTAAATCATCTTCTGTGTAAACATATCCACACATACATTTCTCACATACTCCCTACACACACGATGTTGCTAACTAACTATAATTCATGAAGATATATATATATATATATATATATATATATATATATTCTATGTCCAACAGCAGCCGAATATATCGTTTAAATATTGTTTAAATGTAAGTTCAAAGTCTCCGGTCGTTTATCAACCAAATCTAGACAAACTACTTTACGAACAGTTAAACAATATTTGATAGCGCGGGTGAGGGTAACAACTCTTCAATTAAAAATTTTGCGAGCTTGAAATAACCACCAATCAAATTGTATTTAACCAGTCATCGAAAAACAGAACAAAACCACCGCGTGTCGCGCGCACTGGCACGTTTCGCGCTTCCATGATTATCACCACAGTACGAGGGCAAACTGACTAGCGAGGATCAAACCGCGTTGCATATATACGATAAGCAATGTTAGATATGCGGCTCTCACCTCTAGCAGTTTGGCATACATTGAACTTGACTGGAAATATCGGCTGCACAATTTCTATGTCGTCACGAACAAATAACTGTTTGCAGCTTTTGCCACAAAAATATATTTAGACAATGCAATTAAACAATAATTTATCGCGCGCTGCCATCTCCGTCATTTCCGAACGATTTCTCCAAGCAAATGAAATATGAGCGAAATTAAAATTTTTGCTCAATACGGGGTAAATCTTGAAAATATGTAGTATTCATCAAACAGGAAAAGAAATATTCACAGTGATAACCAACATCATTTTATGATATCCTATCCGTAAATGCAAATAATATAATTTTTCTGGTGTATGCACTGCTAGAAAAAAAACAACGTTTTAAAAAAATTAACGGAATTGCCGTACAAAAAGTTAAACTCAGAAAATCAAAACTAAAATAGCCTGAACCAAGATACAGGATCAAATTGTACTGAATTATCGCTTTATTCAGTGCATTCTTCGGTACTCATTAGTTATAAAACCAGTACAACTCAGCTAAAATATGACCAAACAGGGTAAAAAATATTTGGATCTAAAAGTGACCTGTGCACACATCGTGGGTAGATTGAGAAATAGCGAAAAGTTCTTATAGGTACCAAACGAGTCACCAGGCATTATAAATCAGAATAACCAAAAATATTGTTTCTAATTACCGACGACTCGTCATATCGACGAGATTATGCTCTAAACTCGTCATAAATTTGGTTTACTAGACAGTTCAACTTCCAAAAGCAATGTATATAAGAACCAAAGAGAAATCATTGACAACTAAGACATAATGCATAATATATATATATATATATATATATATATATATAATATATATATATATATATATATATATACAGTTATTGCAACCACATACATATCACTACCATATTGTTAAATGGACGCTCTCATTTTAACCACGAAAATGTGATAACTGATGTCGATCAAGGTAATAGTGTAAAGCTTTGATGAAGTAGCAGAGGATCAGAATGGCCTTTCTTAAAAATTTAGTAAAATATAGCCATGGCGTTGATACCATTTTCATGGTTGTGATAATTTATGTTTAGTGTGTTTTATTTAAAGTCAAATTGCTAGTCCTTCAATGAATTTGACACTCTTTTTGCTTGTGAGCACACACGTATAGGGAATCACAACTTCCCACTACCTCATGATATTTTGATCAAATCTATTGTTAGTTCGGGTCATACTGTCAACTCCTACTATGCGTCGCATTTAAGCAAGCAATGCAGATGTACAGTGGATTATACGCTTTTTTCATGCTCAATTATGCCCTTTCTTTTAGATCTGTTCGAACTAACCTGTAACTAGATTCGCAAAAAAACATTTTCCATCAATAACATTAACATTTAAGTGAAATCAAATCTTATCATTCGCACATAGAGCCTATCCAGATCAATCTTATTCAATCATGATTCAATTATTTTAAATTTCATGTCGTTTAAACTAAGGATTAAAGAGTAATCAAAATACGCAGTTCAAATTATTTTTATTCTTTAGGTATGGTCATATTCCGAGACACAAAAAGAAAACAAAAAGATTTTTTTTGCGTATCCAACTTGTCAATTAGTAATGACACGCTGGAAAAAAATAATACACGTTTATATATTGAATAAATGATTTCAATACTAAAGTTTTACAAATATACAAAGAAGATAGATACATAATCACATTTATGCAAATATGTCAATAATTCAGAATAACACACATTAATATTTCTAAATCAGTTCGGATAAAATATATTAAAATTATCTGTTTTGGAAAGTATCTGTTTTAAAAGCCTCAGCAAATTTATTTCATTATAATTTTAGATACTTGAAAAATTTTGGAGAAGCTATATCAGTTAAAAATTTGTCTTTGCCTATTATTTGATCAGATTTTACACGTTTAGAAATCACGATGAGATATTTATCTATCGCTATTTTCCAACTAAATTAAAATAAAAAGTTTGAATACTCAAATAAAGATGGTAAGTGAATATTTTAGCAATCATTGATTACATTTCTATAAAACCAAAAATCGAAAACTTCATTTTAAAAGTAGATATATGGGTAGTTCTATACTATATATATATATATATATATATATATATATATATATATATAATTTTTTTTATCTCTAATACCCTTCGGAGACGAGCAAACTTTACTTTCTTTATTTATTCATACAGATAAATACTTATACATATATAAATCTAAGCATACATATACACACATACATATATACATACATACATATATACATACATACAAACATACATAAAACATACATACATACATACATACATGGAAATTATATTTTTGTTAATGCTTAAATTTATTTTATACATTCTGCTATAGACAAAATGTTGCATAACTATTATTTTTATGTATTTAACTGCTAAATAAACGCCTGTGATATGAATTTTTAAGTTTAGATATTTTAGAATTGGTTAAATCAATGATAATACACATGAAAACTGCGATTATAACTAAATTTATTTATTTATTTATTTGTGAGTCAATGGTAGGTTTTTGTTAATTTTTGTATTTTTAGTATAACGTACACATTGCATCAGTTATTTAAATCAATGTTTCAATCTAGATAAAAACACCAGTTCCACCAAATAAATTCGTATAGTGTAGTAAGTCCATTCATCCAGTGGACCGGTTTCGTCCTTCTTGGGAACTCTTCTCGTACTGCTCAGAATTTGCCACAGACATTGCTCGAACCAGAGTAAAGAAATTTCTGGGCACTACGTGAAGTGTTCCAATTATACACGAAACCCGTATAATAGACAAATTGTATTCATTGCTTGGTGAAAAATTTTGTTCATACTTACAATTTATATAACAAAAATCATGATATTAGAATTCAATTCAATATAACTTCCACAAGAGGCACGGTGTCTATTATGTATTAGGCGTTGCGGACCTAGTAAAAAAATAGTTCACGTATGACAAGTAGGACAAACGAAATGCCTTCTGGTCATACTTGAACTAATTAGTTACTAGGTGTGCAACATATAATACTTTATCTAATATCTATTAGTTCTTCGCCATGTACATCTTCTAACAGGCATGGTGTCCGTCGGAATCAGCTAGTTAAAACTTCAAGGTTTAATAAATTCTAAATAAGTTCGATAAGGGAAATAATAACCAAAAACATAAAAGTGTATATGACGTCAAATTGCGTGTTGCATATAGCACGGTTTGCGCAGCGGATTAAGTTCCAGATTACCAAGCAAAGGTGACGCGGATCGAATCTCATGCATGTAAAAATCTGCACAGTACTGGAAAATTTCCCAACAATGACAAAACCATTCCGCCAGACGAATTATCCCTGCTGAATGATGCAAATGTTAGTTTATTAGAACAAAGTATATTTTTTTATTTATGTACGCATGTTCATTAATATATACTTATGATTTTAATTGTGTAGGTTTTAATCTTTCTTTTTATTCATTTAAATTCGTCAAATATTTATTAAACTCGGAGTTGCGATCTTGATATAAACATCTGTCCCATTATGTCCATATATTTGTTAGAATAAACTAAGCATTACATAATATAGGAAAAGGCAATTCATCCAGTAGACCAGTTTCGTCCTCTTTGGGGACTCATCACATACTTTCCAGAATTTACCGCCGACTAGTCGCCAACCTGGGCATGTCTGCCACGGAATATGTTGCTCGAATCACTGATCCTTTCCTTTATGTGGAGCCTATACGGCATTTCTGTATACTTAAAGTACAAAAAAACCGCACTCAATCTTTTCACTTAATGAATTGCCTTTGCTAACTTGAGCAATGTTTAAATTTTCATAAGGACATATTCACCAGAATGCTCTATAAAACTTCAATTTAAAAGGTGGCATATTGTCAGTTCTAAAATTAATCACCAGAGGTGGTTTTCACGAAATATTGTTCTAAAAGATGCTAAATGGGCACCGCCTAAAGTAAAGTCTAAGTTTATAAATGACTTAAAACTGTGTATGATGCGCGGCAGGTGTGGAGTTGTGGACGGAGCGTATGCTCTTCGGTTAGAGCCTTGGCTATGGCAAATTCTACTAAGTCCTTGACCTATATTTTCTGTCCAATCAAATGTAATTTATCGACGAATGCAAACATTAATAATTATTCTAATGCATAAGATAAAGATAATAATGTTTCTATACAGTCAAAACCAGCTTGAGTTTAATTCAAAAGGCTAACTCGATGTTCTCAAACCCTCCACTGTTGTGTATCTACATTCACGAAAAAATTGTTCAAAGCGCTATGTAAGAAGACGTAATTGGCTTCTAACAAAGCATATGTAAAAGAATAGAAGACTTATCTGACTCGGCAGAGAAAACATCTAATACGAAAATGTCCAACGTATGATTTCTATCCCCTTCGTTCAAGCAGAAAATAATAAATAACAACGGATTATAGACGAACTCATTTTTTTACCGTTTTAGTAGTTATCTAAATGAAGTTTTTTTCATATACTTCTTGCCTTATTTAAAATAATTGTTACAGATTATGTAGTAAAAATTGTATATAATTCGATCTCTACAGTAAAGATACACACATACACACACACACACACACACACACATATATATATATATATATATATATATATATATATATATATATATATATATATTTTTGTGAAATGCGAGCTTTAATAAAATTCATTGTTCCCTTCCTATGTGCAAAAACAAAAAGAAATTTTTATCAGATATAAGAAAATTTTCTTTCTCATGGTCTTCTCAAATATCTACTCATGAACATATCGTTATATATATAAATTGGAAAGCAAAACAAGATATAAATATGTGAACATAGAGAGTGTGAAAAATAGAAACCAACCAAATTGCGTGCGTCACATCCAGTTCAAGCTCAATGCTTGTACGTGCTTCTTCTGCTTACATAAATCCGGCTGCAATTTGTTTATCCATAAGGCTTCGTATGTGGCTAGCTCCCTTTTGTTTTTGCATTTAGTAATTACTTTGAATGCTACGTCTGGAGAACATACGTGCGATGTTTCGATGATGTGTTGCGCAATAGCAGACGTGTATTCACCATTTGATTTAAAACAGGCGTTCAAGTTGCAATGTTCTCTCATTCGAGTAATTAACCGTCTGGTCGATCGGCCTACGTAAGTTGATCGACAACTTGCGCATGTATATTGGTAAATAATATTTGATATCGACATTAACGGCTGTTTCTCTTTGATTGCTGGTAAAGGCAAGTGTGTTACCCTAAATAACACTCGTAGTTTGGCTGCATTAAATGTGCGTGTTAATGCTGCTTCAACTTTCTTTTGTGCCATTCGGAAAACTGCATCCCCATTAAATGGGATGTTTAGGTAGACTGTTTTCTTTTCTGGCCCATAATACGTCTGTTTCTGTTTAATTCCCCTTTTAATAATTGATTCAATTAATTGTCTGGGATAGCCATTAGACATTAAATCGTTAATTGCCTTATTATATTCATTTTCTTCAGAATCTTGACTAACCAACCTGTCAATTCTTGAAAAGCAACCACGAACTGTTGATAATTTATATTGAAATGGCACAAAACTGCTGTAATGCAAATACTGTGCAGACCATGTTGGTTTATGATAAATTGTTCTTTTTAATTTACCATTAGTTTCTTTAATAGTACATCTAGGAAAGGCAAACAGTCATCTCTCTATGTCCACATATCCATCTTGGTTTGCTTTCCAATTTATATATAAAGATATGATCATTAGTAAATATTTGAGGAGATTATGAGAAAGAAATGTTTCTTGTATCTGATAAAATTTCTTTTTGTTTTTGCACACAGGAAGGGTACAATGAATTATATATATATATATATATATATATATATATATATATATATATATATATATATATATATGATACGTAACATTGAATTATGTCATGATTGCCATGCAAGTGTCTTAACTTTTGTTGAATGAGGCCAAGGAATAGGCATTGCTTGAGAAAAATGTGTTAAATATGATTTTTATTTCCTATTTTGACAAAAATCATGGTGTTTGAAAATTATATGGGCTCGGTACATATTGAATAAAATGAGTTGGTACTTTACTTACTTTTCGAAAAACTTCAAATTTATTTGTATTCACTGTTGCCATAATACACATAAAAACGGGAGACTGCACAGTCCAAGTATCCTACACTTCTTAAGCAAATATATTACGGGGTTAAACGCGGAGCGCCGACTTCTACTGATAAATCGTTGGTAAACTTGAAACGAATGCTGATATTCGATTAAGCCATTTTTTCATGTTGATTATGGCGTGTTTTTTGTTCTTTACTGATTTTTCTTTACTAGGTACGTAATATTGAATTTCATAACTTAGTGGAATTTAATTTTGCATTTGCATTTGTGATTGCGTCTACCTATGCTTTAACTATTCTGTATTGGTGAAATAATATAGAGAACTTACGTAACTCTTCCATAGCTGCTCTAGAGTTATATCCTCAATTTATATGTTGACTGAACATACTTTCTGCGTCATGATACAAATTCTATTTCGATGCATGTTTGAACCATGTGCTATAGCCATTCCGATTGGTAAATAAATATATGTTATTACGCAAATTTGGTAGTCATACATTCTATTTTTTTCGTCTTTCCATTTCCTCAAGGACGATCTGCAATAATTATTTTTAAATTAATTGAAGCTCTCGACGTATTTTGAGATTCCCGTTAAGTTTCCCTATTAAGTTTGCATTTGTTATTTATCTTATTATTTAAATTCAGTTACCCCCACTCAAGTGACTAAAATAATCGTAGAAGTCTTCACTTTACTAATGTCCGCAATAAAATTTCAGCCTTTTAAGAGTTGTAATTGTTCGAGTCAGAAATAATTTTATATCGAGACCTGTGAGCTTAGTTCATAATTACGAAACAATGGTAAATATCGAAAGCATAAATGCATTAAATCAAGTGGTTAAAATCGTGAAAATTATTATACTGTTTTAATCTTTTAGGACACGTTTAAAGTCTGCCTTAAAATATTTACATTAAATCTAAAGTGAGTATTATTAAATTTATTACTGTTTACTGCATATGTAAACATTCGTCAACTTGAAAATATTGCGTGATTACAAGTTGTGCGGACTTTTTTAAAATATACGCTCGCATTAAATAGCCTGTTTAACTAAATGTAAATTGAATAGAACAATACTGTTTTAAAAAGGCTGCAAATTGTAGTTGTAACTGAATGAATTTATCGGCAACAAATAAAGATGCCTCTTGGATCATAGTTATAATATAACAAACACAAGATTGCATAAGTTTTAGTATTTTGCAATAAAGAATATTTAAATTTGTTTTCGGAATGGTGAAATTTGTTTATAAAAAATACTTCTCAGTATGTATTTTGATTAACTTCGTGGGGAATAATTAATAATATAATTGCGGTGCTCAAAATTAAAATTATTTAATAGATTTATTCATTAGAAATTTATACAGTGCTGTCTAGGTTGTTGTAATTTCCTGTAAATAATCAGCACCATGAAATCCTGAATTTAGCAACGTTTCTGTTCTAAATCAAACATTTTGATTATTTCTAGTATCGAATCAATCATAATGAACAATTTAATTTGAACTTTTGAATTTACTTAGTAAGATAGCGTTTTGTGACTTTAAATACTGAATAATGGGATATTTAAAAACTCGCCCAAAGCAGAAGAAAAAATTTCAGTTGTACGTGTTAACAAAATTTACGTTCCCTAATCAACAGCAGCGTACAGAAAACCAACCGCAATCTATATTTCGTGTTTGAAAGGCTGAAATTCTACTCTCACCATAATTAGTCTCCAACAGTTTGGCTAGAATGGGAAAAGCTAAAGCAAGCCTTTTTGCATTCACGAACATAACCATTTTCAGCTTTAGCTTTAGACAGATGATTGATTCTAATAACTATATATTTAAATGAACATTGGTTTCTCGAGAAGTGATAATAAATATTAAAATCAAGGTTGCGATCTTGATATAAACACTTGTCGCATTATTCACATACATTTGTAAGTGTTAACTAAGAATTATATAATGTAGGAAAGGCACTTCATCCAGTAGACCGGTTTGGTACTTAATGGGAACTCATCACTTACTGTCCAATTTTTTTTCCTGAATTTGTTTGATTTCACGAGGTGAAGAGCTGTGTTCTTTTCCATTTAGAATTAGAATTCGTTTCGTGAATTAACTTTACTAGTTTGTATCAGGCTTCCAATCTTTCTTGGCGATGCATTTGTATTTTAATTTAAGAAACAAGCGATTATAAAGACTGGTATGTCTAAAATATCGGTAATTTAGAGAAGGAAATATTTTTCGTAGCTCCATTAGCTCAATTTGAACGTGGTTTTATATTCACTTTTATTAGCCGCTTCAGAAATGAGTTCATTGGCGGATTGGTTTTCCGATGGCTTAAACCATCTACGGTCTTCTGATCTTTTGACTTGTATTTATTGGTTGTTTACTATTTTTTTATGATATTATTTTGAAACACTGCTATCTTAATGCACATTATGTGTGATAAACGGAGATTTACATTCTATTGCTATTTCGAGTTCCAAATTTTTTCCTGAGTTTGATGGATTACACAAGGTGATAAGCTGTTGTCTTTTCTATTTCGAAGTGGAATTCGTTGAATGAATTAGCTTCATTAGTTTGTATCATGCTTCCAATCTTGCTTGCCGATGCAGGGTTGTTTATCAGTGAATCATCCGCAACTTTTTGTTAAATATGCAATATTTTTCATACATTTTTCTCTATGTGGTACAGGGATACACCAGTCAGTGGAATAGAAATGCAGTTTTTCAATACGGCACCATAAAACAATCAGAACAACTGCAACTCGACTAAGCAAACGCATTGGAAAAGAATTGAAGAAGGCACAACTACATAAAAGTCAACATTATTATCATTATCAGTGCCTGAAACTGAACATTTAGTGATGGTAGTAATACTTTACTATGCACAAAATAGTGAAGCCTGGCTTAAATACAATCAATAAAAAATTACCCAAATTTAAAGCATTATATATATTTTTAACACCGAGAATCCCAGCAACCCTCAAATTTTCTCACCAAAATTCCTTCAAAAATGAATACGTAATTAAGAACAGAAAAAATAAATGAAAATGAAATTAACAATTGGAAAAATCTCATACGAACAATCCAATGTAAGTCATGACTGAAAAAATGTATCTATTTTGTAAACATTCAACGAAAATTATCCTCCTCATTTTCGACATTACAATTAATTTCGATTATTCTAAATTTTTTGCAAGAAAAAATGTAAGCAATGCTCAAAGGCAATAGACATCATCAAAATTTACATTGAAATGCATAAATTAAAAGACATTGCTTGTATTGATGTTTTGTCTTTTCAATTTGTGTAGAAACTTAAAAGCAACCGTTAAGAAGTGTTTTTTAACACATTTCCTTAAATATAAGCAATAAAAAATTCATAAACCTGTCTATAACTTGTAAGGAAAACTTGGTCAATCGATATTGAGACTGCCATGCAATTAATAATCCGGACAAATAAAATCAAGAGTCGCATACATTAATTGCCAGTCTTATGGTTAACGTAATTATTTATCTCGTCTCATTTTACATAATGAAATGAAAGTATGATTAGTGTAAAATATTCTGCATTCCCTTTGCACCACTTGAAACAACAGAAAAAAAATTATTACATTTATAAATTTACACATAAAATAATTTTCAATAACTTTTAGAAAAATAAGATGCATTCTTTTGTCATCGATAATTTTAATGTTATATTTTTATAGTAAAATAGCACATTTTTATCGTTAAACCAAAATGGAGAATGAATTTTACATAATTAAATGAAAGTATGATTAGTGTAAAATATTCTGCATTCCCTTTGCACCACTTGAAACAACAGAAAAAAATTTATTACATTTATAAATTTACACATAAAATAATTTTTCAATAACTTTTAGAATAATAAGATGCATTATTTTGTCATCGATATTTTTAATGTTATATTTTTATAGTAAAATAGCACATTTTTATCCTTAAACCAAAATGGAGAATTAACTTTTATTTTCTTAATCCCATATCCTTTCGTCTTCTCTTATAGGAAATTTACCAATAGTTTTGTGGAATCTCTCGCTTAATATGAAATACTTACAAATTCAAATAGACAGTACGGCATATATTGAGGAATCATTTTAAAAATAAAATGAATCATTAATATATTTTCACGTTTTCTGTATTTAGATTACTTTAAATGATTAATCCGCCTTGGAATAAATTATTTAAGTCGTCTCGTAATTTTATTTAATCGCAGGTAAAATCCAGGTAAAATACGGATTATTATATCTAAGAAAAACGTAGATGAAATCCTTAGTCATTGTAGATCCGATTTAAATTTTGTTATATTAATTTTAAATATGAGTGTTATACACGATCATAAATTTTGTTGTATCGTAAGTCCTCTTCCCCTTATATTCCCTGCATCAAATGGAAATTAACACTTATGCAATGTAATATTGCTACTGGCAAAATTTGAAATGTACAATTCTAACACTTTACTAACGTTTAGAATTTTTGTCACTACAATCATTAAAGTGAAACTGTTCTGTTCAAAATCCATTGTCCATGGAACTAAATCAATAAACACTTAATACTAGTTTTGCTCTGTATTTAATCGATCGTCGGGATAAATAGTTTAGCAACATTCCCACTGAAATTATTTTCAACGAATAGGCGCTATAACTAGAAGGTTACCCATTATAAAACATAATAAATAAATTATAAGTTTTTACCCATTTTCATTTGCAAATATTTTTACATGATAATATTTATTGAAAATGAGACTTGGTACAACCGCATTCCTCTCCGACATGGTTACCTGTGAAAGAAAACAGGATAGTATGGTCACTATTAAATCAAGGTTTTAGTCAAGTAGTTTAGACTTATTTTAAGTTAGTTTACGGAGACTTCTTTAAATAACGCCTCTAGCTTATACCAAATTGATCAACCTGATTTTGTTGAGTTGGATAATATATATGTAATAATAATAATATTTTGTTATACATACATATACCTAGTCAATCCGGCTATCGTATTGAGATACACAAATCCTTTAACGTAATTAATTTAATAATATTGAAAAGCGCTACCATCATATTTTAATTTAAATTTTAACATTAAATCGAAAAACTAAAACAAACTATCGTGAATATAAGAGATTTGCGGAAAATTGTAATTGATTTTGATAAGATAGATCATGATTCTGCATTGACATTTGTTTACATCGAAATTGGATTTTGGTAATTAATTTTGATTAAATCGGTAAACATTGTTAAAATATTGACTATTTATGTATTGTCTTAAAATCCAAGTTCCGGAAATTAAATTAATGTTCAAATTTTTGGTGCATTTTCGTTTATAATGCAATAGTCTGGGACCGCTGATATTGTAGTTCTATGATAAATGCAAACTTTTTTAAAATTACTTTTATTAATGTTGCGATCTTGATATAAAAATTGGACCAATCATGCACAAATATTTTCGACATAAACTAAGCATTGTATTGTGTAGAAAAGGCAATTCATTCAGAAGGCAGTTTTCGTCCTTATTAGGAACTCATCACGAAATGTCCAGAATTTGCCACGGACTGGGCTCAAACCTGGGCACGTCTGTTAGGAAATGTTCTGCTCTGAACACTGAGCCACCCTACCGCACACTACACACAATTTTCATTTATATAATAACTAATGCTCATCGTTTAGCTTTTCCATTTAAGTGAAGAATATATGGCATCCACTTAGAGCTTAAAATCCAACTAACCATCCCCAATCTGTCATTATAGAGCAGACACTGCACAACATGTGGAAGTGGTATTGAAATGAACATTTTTATAATAAACTGACTATTGGTTGCGTGTGCGATGATAACAGTTGCCTTCATCAAGTCTACGAACTTGATATAAACACCTTACCCATTATTAGCACATCTTTGTCAGTATAAATTAAGTATTGTATGGGGTAGAAAAGGCAATTCATCGAGGGCTCCAACCTGAGTACGTTTGGATCGGAATTTGTTGCTCTAACTTTTTTATCTTTGATGAAGATTTGTGAATCATTGTTGTAATAGATGCGAATCAATTTGTTTTGAATACTTGTACAATTTCATTGATTTGAATGTTCTTGGAGGACCAACAAAAATAGTGACTTTTAAATTGAAAGAACTATAACTCAAGTATTGTAAATTGTAAATAGATGAGGTATCAAATATATTTGTTATCATGATTTTTAATATAATAATTTTTGTCGCTATTATTCTTAACGAAATGGGAGATTAGAAATTATTGTACCAATCTGTTTTGTCACCCGAATTACATAACATGTTTGTATTTAATTCGGCTCAATGAATTTGAGCTGTAAAACAGTAAAGATTTATATCTTTAAAACAAACAAAACTATAATATTATTAATAAAAGATAATAAGACCTACAACAATATACATCAGTTTCTTGCAACTTAAAATTATTTATTTTCTAATTTTTAAATGAATGTTGCAATTATAACCACAAACATTATATAATTGGTTTTTATTAAGTTTATCTTTTTAGTTCTTTTATGGTGAAGCAAATGTTGAGAATATTTTTAGTTCGATTTCAGTAATCTTATGCAAGTTACCAGATTCCTATTAAATAAATAAATGTCGAAAGTATTAAGGATGGTACTGTGAAGGATCCTGAAACTGATTAAAATGTAAATAAAATGTAGCGACATATAAGTCAATGTAGAGTCGATTGGCAATTCTTATTTTTTCAATCGTCATCATCAACTTGATAGCAAAGAATTCTAAATAGAATCTAACAATTAATCCACCACCATTTGCGTCATTATATCATCTCTTAACTTAATGTTATAGGATTTCCACAATCCGTCTGTTCGTGCTTTTATGACTTTAATTGTAATTCGATTAAAAATTAAGCATAAATGAATTATTATTTAGACTCTGCGTCAGTTTTGGTGCAGAAATTTGTATTTTTTATAATAAGGAGCACGGATAGTGCAAAAGAAGACCAACGTGTCGACCGAAATATCAAACAGTAAATATCGAGAAGAATCTTGAGTGTGTGTGTGTGATAAAACCCTTTTCGGAAAAAGAGTCTAATAATAATGGAACAACATCACCCGGCACAAAAGTCTTTCGCAAATAAACCATTAGTTTTTAATCCTATTTTTGTTTAAGATGAAAATTTTAACTTTTCTATTTTCTTCTTTTGAAGGAGAAATTTTGTTAAACATTTCCTTGCACCTTCATTAGTTCTTGGAGCACAATACCATATAATGAAAAATTAAATATAGTTTGGTACACAAAATGTTAACTGGAATGAACACAAACTTTTTAACCCAAAAAAGGACCACGTAATTTGAGATAATTAAGAGCCCAAAAATGTTGTAATTTTTAGCCATACACCTTCATTACTGAAAAACAGGTTTAACATATCATTTATGAATGCAGATATGTAAGTGCCAAATTCGGCGAAATTGTCAATCAATTTGTAGTACCCTACTATCCTAATAACTACTTATCAGGCCGATTCTCAAACTTAAGTGTTTCAATCGATAGCATTTTCAAATTCAATGATAACTTTTAAATTGACTTCGACCTCTGTATTTCTACAGAGAACTAAATTGTTAGTTTGAGGTTTCTTCATTGTACATGAATAGATTACCCGCACCAAAGACCTCGTTTTATCAAATTTTTATACATCTCCTTGTCAAACGGAAGCTCAAATACCTTTACCATGTGTCGAATTTATTTAAACGATGATTCGATAATTGCTTAACGATAGTTTTATCCTTTTAATAATATTTAGCTTGCTCCTAATTATTCGATTACTACTTTTCCTTATTTACATGTCATTAATGGGACAAAGCATCATCAATTGCTTTTCTTAAATATATGATATATATATATATATATATATATATATATATATATATATATATAGAAATTACTCAGACATGCCTAAAATTTCCAAATACTATATATATATATATATATATATATAGATATTTTCTGAATAAAATTTAATCAATATGTAACACAGCTTTGCAGTGATAGCGATTTGAATAAATGAGAATCTGCTTCAGTCCTGTACTCATCCAGCATACCGCCACCTAAGGAATAGCAGAAAGAAGGTAAAAATTTTCTCGAATTAAAACAAAAAATAAAACGACCTTGAAACTGGATGCCAATTATCCGTCTCCAATTTCATCAAAATATTTCATTGTTAATCAATTTACGTTTTTGCGCACGTATACGCGTTGAACGTAATGAAAATTAATTTATCACAAATATTCATCAGTATTTAACAAAGAAGCGTATCCAAAATACTTAGAAACTTCAGAAAAATCAGTAATTTCATATCATTTGTTTAAAGCAGGACACATGAGTGTACATACTTTTATTATTTCATGAATTGAATGCGAAATAATTACAGTAAGAATTTGAATCCCTTTACGCAATAAAAACAGTAATTTATACTAATAAGCAAATATTCTATCAATATGATAATATATTCTACAGACTACTAACAAAAATTCACGAATAACTTTCTAATTTCTAGCTTAACCTTAACTATACGCTGGAATAGCATGATAAGCCACCTAGGCAGACCAGCAAAAAAGTGAACTCGAAGTGTCTACACAAACAACATCAATATTTTCATTATGAACCAACAACCTGATCAACGATTAAGTGAAATTAAGCAAATATCAACACATTATGTGTTAATACTATAGAAAAAATTTATCATAAGTCCGCGATAATTGAAACAATCCAACATCAAACACGAAGAATTATTTGCGCGTCTATTACCGAAAAAGTATAAAATTTAAAATTCATTGATCGCGCGGACGGTGATAACAAATCTTTAAATCGACTTCGCGAGTTTGATATAAAAATTAATTCCATTGTATCTAATCAGTCGCACAGCATAGCAAAACCATCGTCATTCACACATACGGACGCGTATCGACCTTCCATTATCATGACTAGTGAGTATAAAACCGTAAAGAATATATATATTTATTTATATATATATATATATATATATATATATATATATATATATAATAAAACCAAATATTATTTTCGCACTCCAATTAGTCTCAAATATATTGCACAGAAAATGTCGATTACACCAATTCTATGCCGTAATAATCATAATTATTTCGCAACTATCACCAAATGCATATCGGGTATACAGTTTAACAATATTTGATTGTGGGGGTGAAGATGATTTTTCTTTACATCAGGTTTTCTTGCTTCATACAAATATCGATCACATAGTTGCGCAGCATAACACAAATTGCGTCAGTCACACGTGTTTCGACATTCCATGATTATCTATGGCAAACAGAATGGAGACGATCAAACTGCAAACTATACATGCTTTGCGAACGGTTAAATACTATGTGATTGGTGTTTTTATCAAGCTCCAAAACTTTATTTAAATTTTTATTAATCGACGCCCGTGTAATGAACGATCGTTAACTTGAGCGGCTTATAAAAGTTTGGCGAAAGTTGCAGAGTTCATGCTCGTGATTGTATAGAAATTATAAATTCAACATTGCTAGTCAAGTGCAATTTATGCGAGACACCTAGAGTTAAGAACCGGATAACTGATTTCCATATCCTATGTATGCTTTGCGGTTTGATCTTTGCTTGTCAGTTTGCCGTCGTGTTTCGACGATGATCATGGAAATTTAAAACATCTCAGTGCCTGTGAAACACGGTAGTTTTGCTTTGTTGTGCGACTGGTTAGATACATTGGGATTGGTGTTTATATCATGCTCGCAGACTGGATTTAAGGAATAAGAGTAGAAGGGAAAAAAGTTAACTTAAATAAGACTCAATGATAAAGCATTAATCAGTCTAAGGATTTAACTAATTATACAACAAAATCAATATTCTCTCACAATTCATCACAGATTTTACCGTGGAAATTTTGTATAATTGCAGTTAAAGAGATAGTACGCCAATTTACAAATCAAAGTAATAATTATTAAATCAATGGAACATAAAGATATGATAATTATACATTTAATAAAAGGAGAAAGTTTGTTTATTCCAAAATAATATATATATATATATATATATATATATATATATATATATTTCTAATTAGGAAGAAAAAACACATTAATAACAAAGTGGATAAAGACCATTTATTTCGTGAATACTAATCATCGCTATACAATCATACATATATATACATTTTGGGTTTTGTTTGGGTTTTGTTATTAATGTGTTCTTTCTTCCTAATTAGAAATATACTGTGTAATATTAAAAGGCATGGACATTATAAAGAATATATATATATCTATATATATAGTAAGGTTATTTGAATTCACAAACTTAAGCAATGTTGATTGAATAGCATCACTTCGAATGTTATGGAGGTATGTTATTATAAGTTTACTGAATGTCACTTTTCCAGATGAAATTCTTTGTCATTCACTGAGATATATTGGTGGGCTAGTTTGAACGAAATGATAAAAACGATCGAAGCAGAGCAGCTTTGTAGCTCATCCAAACCACAAATATGTAATTTTATTTATATACTTACGTATGATTTATCGGTCAGTGTTATATATATATATATATATTTATTTATTTATATATTTATATATATATATATATATATATATATATATAGGAAACGTGCTACGTGTCATTGATAATTTAAGCTAAAATTCGATAATTTCTCATCAAAGTAATTTCTGAAATGACCCTTCATATTGTAAATTTTTTCATTGATTTTTTAAAACTGAAACCAATATTTGTCGACCAATATATTTAAATTAATCAGTCATATACATAAAATGACAGCGTACACCAGGGAGATTCTTGTCAATCGTAGTTTTGAACACAGAGTCTGCCTGACGACCCATCTGTGAGATCCAGTACTACACACTAAACCCACAATATAGTTGGTCAAGAAATTTGGGTTTGTTTGGTGGTACATTTTCCTATACGAATGAATATTCAAGCAGTACCTGAGTTAACTTCATACACGGTCTTCGACTACGCAACTTCATAGCCAACTGACTTTTTGTTTAATATATGCCGAGCCTGGAAAGTTACTAAAACTATGGTTTTATAAATGCCGAGTCAGTACATGTTACCAACATAATGTATTTTAAGGTATGCTAAAAATTAAAACTACTTCTGAACACATGATACTCCAGAAAAATTGTACACGTTTGCCTCGATAATTATTAGTTACCACATATCGCGGTCATCATGAAATCATACATGTAAATATATAGTAGTTAAATATGGTTTTTTACGTAGAGCAATTGTGTAATAAGTGTTGCGCATCCAGTAATAATTATATTTAAATATGACGAGAAGAAAAAACAGAAGTTAACATTAACGGAAAGTATAACGTCATTTACACATGCGTTTCATGCTTAATGGCGACTCATCAGTAGGAGCCGGTATTACGTTTTATAATCTCAACACTAGTTCAAATAATTTGCTCATTTTGACGGTAAAATCCCCTATATGAATGTGTATTCAAACTGAAATTAAGTTAAGTCTTCAGCAATTTGACTTCAAAGGCAATATCTATATATAATATATACATAACCTACCAATGGTAACAAAACTATGGTTTTCATATCCCGAGTCGGCCTAAACACCAAAAAAATTGATTTCAGGATATGCTAGATTCCACCAACATTGATAATTACAACTTGTTTTGAACACATGTTACTGCAGAAAATCCATAGAAGTTGGCGTTGATCGATATCGGTTATAACGTTAAGTGGAAATATTGGGATTATACAAGATACGCAATACCTCATACAAATTAAATAATGCCGTCTATTTTACCTGTATTAAACAGAATAATTAAACTGCTACAATGTTAAAATGTTTATACTCATTCTTTAAATCTATTTTGCGAGCTTCAGCGAAATATCAATTCCATGATATTTAACCAATCACAGAAAGTAATGCGATTATTTAAATAATATGAGAGGGGTAATAAACAATAATTTATTGCGCGGGTGGCTGTAACAATTCTTTAAATCAAGTCTGCGAGCTTGAAGTAACCACCAATTTCATTGTATTATAGGATAATTTATGTTCTTTTGGAATGCGAGCTTAATAAAATTCATATAACATTTTCCTTGTGCAAAAAGAATAAGAACTTTTATCAGATACAAGAACCGCTTCTTTCTTATTTTCTTCTCAAGTATTTACAAATGATCGTCTCTTATATATAAAAAGTGAAAGGCAAAAGAAGATAGAAAAATGTAAACATGGAGAGAGTGTGAAATAAGGGAACAACCAATAAATTGTATGCATCACTTCCAGTTCAAGCTCAATGCCTGAACATGCTTCTTCTGCTTGCATAAATCTGGCTGCAGTTTATTATCCATAAAGGAAACTCGCTGCAGTTATTGCATTTGGTAATTATCTAAAATGCTACGTCTGGAGAACATACATACGCATGTTGTCGATCAACTTACGTAGGCCGTTCGACCAGACGGTTAATTACACGAATGAGAGAACATTGCAACTTAAATGCCTGTTTTAAATCAAATGGTGAATACATACAGTCAAACAGCACTTTCATTACTTGATCTATTCCTATTGAAACAGGAATATGGCACCTAAATAAAAAAGATGTATCGAAAGCAGACATGGACTGGACATCACATCCAGGATCGCAGCGCTGGCCTACTTTAACAAATAAAAAATTTGAAACACAATTTATCTTATAGCACAACTAGTATCCGTTCTGAACAATATCCATGTTATTAGTGAACTGGTAAACCCAAAGTTTTGCTGACTCAAACCTGATTAAAAGTAAAGGAAATTGTACCAAACTAAAATAAGGTATATGTTTGTATACTTTTTAAAGTTAGACGCACCATTCTAAATATACTCTCGAAATATTAACAAAACATTGAGTTCTCTGACGTCCAACACACAACTGATGTTTTTTTCATACAAAAAAGTGTTTGCAAAGCATAAATTTAAAGGATAAGCTCTCTGTAATAGAAAAGTCCAAAGTTTTAATGTTATAAAAAATCCATAACTACTTAACGCATTATGTAGGCTGAACAGATCGATTACTGTAGAAGCGAATTCATGAGGAGTGCATGCTAAACACAGCTGGCATATAGGAGGATGTTCCCACAATAGCTGAACCCGTATATTATAAAAATCGCATCTCCAGTTGAGCGGATTTCTTCAAACCAAAACGTGAATGAGAATTACGTACAATGGAAGCTGTTTTAAGCAATATACTTAATCGAATTAAAATTCTCTTGCAAAACTGTTATATTAAAAGTTATCTAATTTTTATTGTGACAAAGAAAAACATAACGGGAAAAAATCCTGTGTTAGTCAGGGCACAGATCATGTAGCGTTCGTAACTAACAACAAATTAAAGTAAAGAAGTGCGTACATTATTTGATTATAAACTGGTGTGTTTGCATGCGCGTACCTCAGTCTATATTTTTGCCGCTCCCGTTTTTTGTTATAACCTGCGTGTTTATTCCAAACTTATCGCCCTATCTTCTACACAAAATGACTCTTTAAATCAATATATATCGCAGTCGAGTTGAGTTCTGGCAAAAAAGAAAATGGACTTTTTTACTGCCATGTGTATTCTTGCTTTATACTAAATGAACGCATTCATACGTGATTTATTTCTCATTTCAGAAATATTTTTTCTGCTCGGACAAAGTAGATAAACTATTAATTACTGCTAATAGAACAACAATACATAGCTGATTTTTTCAATAAAAGTAAATATATCCAGTATAACAATGTTTTTCTGTGAAAATATAATCTTTCCGATTTGTCGTGAGTGTTAAGCAAAATTGTTACACACACACTTTGAAATATAACCAGGTCGTGAGCAGATTAATGATAGTGAACAAAACGGACAACGATTATGGGTATCAGGCGTTAGGTAAGTTGTTGCAGGTATTTCTCGTGTTTGTGTTGGTGTGTCAGCTTCAATGCCTGATAGCGATAAAATTTATGTGAGGACTATATTTTACGTCAAGATTTGAAAGGTTTTAGCAGACAGAAGAATAATGTTCTCTTTAAAAGTATATGATATAATGATATTTAGACTATTAACCTACATCCAACACTGCTTACTTACAACCGGCCCTTTTTCGAAGGCAAGACAACAAGCGTCATCTAGCTTAACAATCTTGTCGTTCCAATCAAAATTTTTGAATGGATATTTTTCGAGACTGTTGTCCAGCGTTTCTTTGTTCTTGCCATGCCACTGTCTCTTTCTCACACACGCCCTCTTCTAGTCTCAATTAAATAAGCAGGCACTCAAAAACGAGAACAATTCTTACCGTAAAGCACCGAAGTGTTTTGCTAAACACACATTGCGACAAAATAGTTGTAAAACGAGTAGGAGTTCACTAAATGATGTTTTCATTTATATTCTCAATTTAACATGTCCACGCAATGGAGAGCAAGTGAATTTGGACAAAACAAAATGCCAGCTTTTCTTTGACAAATTTTATAGCCATGTTGGTAAGATAGTTAAAATTAAAATTTACCGAATATTTATTCCATGTAAAATTTAAACTCTTAGACGGAATCGATTGTGTCGTTTCTTATACACTGAATTAGTGTTAAAAAAATCTCATGACTTATTGTGGTGCATATATAGAAAGAATGATGTATAAATTTATTTCTAAAACAGGCAATCGGAGTTAACGAAAAACAAAACGTCGCCTGATAGATTACTAGATAAGATATATTTTGTCGATTGAAAACTTAAAATCAATGTATAGAGCAGATTATATAGCTTGACAAGTTGAGAATTATTTCAAGACAATCCTTCGATAGTGTAACGACACAAATTAATACAATAGCATAGTTCCATTTAAAATTATTGCAGTGTCAAAAACAGTCACATCGAAATTGGTTCACTTTTCGCTTTTGCACCTGAAGAAAAACGTATCTTAGTAATAAATGAAAATAAACATTTTTGTATTTGTGCATTTTTCAACCTATTTCTTTAAATCTAGTCATCAGAAATTAGTTGTTACCATGTCCAAGAAACATAATGATTTTAGTGAATGAATACGTGTGCGTTGTTTGCGGTGGTCTTTGTGTAAAGTTGAGTTGTTATTATGTTTTTTTTAATTCGACGTGTTTTCCTTTTGCGATGTCTACGCTAAAATTGGTAATTTTCTAGTATAAAACGTTTCCCCTGATGAGCCGTTTTTATAAGTATACTATTTGTTGATGATCGAGGTATTTCTCCGAAATGATTAATTTATTTAACTTAACACGAGATTTATCTTAATAAGTTTTATTAAACCTGTGACCAAATTTTCCTATATAGAACAACCGTACACCACACCAAACTGGACAATTAATATTTTAAATTTGACATTCCATTTGAATACTTTCATTTAAATATACATGACTGGCTGATATTGTAGCACATATTTTCCATTCCTAATATTCATGCGTCTGTTAAGGTGTTTTGTGTCGATAACTCTATATCAGCCAGTGAATAACGCACACGTATTAATCGATCTAAGTGAAACCAGAGCGAGTTAACGAAACGTTTCCTTTGCACGCGTCAGAATAAATTATAGGGTTAAGATTGAATACATGTAGTCTACCTACTTGCAGCATCGATGATTTCACTCTTCTAAAACAAATTCGTGTGTTTACTTATTGTTTGAAATGACGTGAATAACTGTGACGTCTAGGTCTAGAGAGGGAGAGAAAAAATAATTAGAATTATCTACTTAATGTCATGATAAATGATTACATAATTTAGTGTACATATAATATGCCTTATTAAGATAGCTAGCTAAAATAAGTGAAAGTCAAACAAGAAGCCACCTATTAAAAGAGATATGATATTATTATTTTTAGAAAACGTGATGATTAAAATAAGTTCAAATATGACCAGATGAATAAAAATATCAGCATGAACGGAAAGCATTACCTCGTGCACATTCGTTTCGTACCTAATGGCAATTCATCAATAGCAGCCGATATTGCGCCTTGTACCCACTAAATATTTGGGTGAGGAATGTGGTAAAATTGGATGTTACAATCTCATATAATCTCATATAATGCCTCCGATAATACGACTTCAAATCCAAATCACTATATATATGATATATATGCCGAGCCTGTAAAGAGTACTATAACTATGTCTGTTGTGTCAGAATCTGATTGTTGTCGCCTTCTCCGCTTCACTGACTATCTAGCTCGACTTTGCTACTTGCGTTCACCACGCTGTGGTCCTTCATGCATAGTCTTCAGTCACGCCAATCTTCTTTTTTCTGCGCATCCAGTCATACGTAAACTATTATCTGTTAATCAGATTTCCACATGTGCCTGCCACATAGGTGTTGCCGCAGATCTTCAATAAAACAAGTCTAGGCCTTCAAACAGCAACCAACACGTCCTGCTTCGACAATTTGACTTATTCAGGTGCATCTACTCAATGCATAACCAGCAAATGAACAGCAAGTCAGAGCGAGTGTCTATAAGAACTTCTGACGAACCAATCGCTGCAAACATACATAAACTTTCACAGCATTTGCCAGAGAACGCTTTTTTGGCGCTGTTAAGTACCAACCACTCCGTTTTTTTATTGGTATATTTAGTAACGTCGCGCGGAACTTAATCCCACCCAGGGTGTTACATAATTATCGATAATATAAATGAATCCGAGTAAAGGACCCAAATGGTTTACTTCCTAGTTGTCTACATTTGTTGAGGCACAAAATGGTCCAAGAAACTTAGAATTAAATTATTGTCGGAAATGGCCACTCTATTAAAATCATAAAATTTTGTGATATATTAAACATTATATTAACCAATAATTATAATTTATTTAATTGTTTACACAGTGTTACGTTCTTATAAAGAAAACCCTTTTATGCTTAATAGGAATGTCAAACATATAAGCTAAATATTGCTACTTTTAGAGAAAGATTTTGAAAATATCCTTAAGTTGGTTATTAAAATTACTATAATCAAGATCGCGATCTCAATATAAACACCTGGTCCATTAATTACTTACACTGTCAGTATAAACTAAGAATAGTATAGTGTAAAAAAGAAAATTCATCCAGTAGACCGGTTTCATTCTTATTGGGAACTCATCACGTACTGGCCAGAATTTGCTGCGGACAGGGCTCAAATCTGGGCACATTTGCCCTGTCCGCGGCAACTTCTGGCCAGTACGCGATAAGTTCCCACAAAGGACGTGAAAGAGAAACAAAATTTTTCAGACGAGAAACGTGGTTTGGAAAACAAGTCATAACATGATATCGGACAAATATAATTAGGCTAATTAGAGTATAATTGGTCATTTTCCTCCAAATGAATCAAAGTAATCACAGAGATTTATACATGGAATTTGAAAAACTTATAATATTCAAACGATCAGGAAGGAAATTAGCAATGCGTATATAGAGTTAATGCGTTTGAGCATATGCAAAAACACATGTTGCTGAGTAAACTTTGTGTTTAATATTTTAAATGGGGGTTAAATTAATAATTTGTCATCGTTGATACCAAAATACCGCTCAGATTTATAAAGCCAGACTTGTGGCTGTGTTTGATTGCTATTAACGATTCAACTAGGCGTAGCGCAATATGAATTTGATACTCATTTACGTAGTAGGCTTCATCATTACAGAATATTAACTACCGTGAAGAGGTATTTCAACGGCCCACTCAATTGCCTGAGTTGTGGAAACTCTCAGCCAAGCTAATAAAAACCTCAATTGAACACATTAAAACTTTTTTTAAAGTTAAAATAATTTAAAATCCTCATCATGATTATTTACTGCAACGTACGATTTTGTTTAACATTGAACTATTTTTGATAAAATAGTAAATTGTATAAACGTGTGTCTTTTTGCACAGGTCAACAAGTTATAAATACTTTAACAAATTTTCGCGGATTTTTATTAATTTTAAAAGGTAATTTCGAATTTTCAAAAAGCAACTTTGTGGAGCATAGTTCAAACTTTTATTTAAAGAACAAGGTAAAAACCCTCTATTTTCAATTATCACAGTATTTGTGGAAATGTTTAAAATTACCAAACTAATGTAAGATGTTTAAATAACTAAATAACATATGGGATATGAAGACATATAAACAATTGGAAATATAATTTTGCCAACTTATAATATTAAAATTATTGATTAGTTTTCAAATGTTTAAAGATTATTTGAAAACACACTACTAACATATTTTCATCTTTAATCAGCGTAAAACCCATTGTAGGAGTGATGAAAACAACATTTACCAAATATATTAGGCAATCACAATAGATGAAATGTAGGGCATAAGAATAAACAAACACAGTTGCAAGAAATATAGTTATGGATTAAAAAGAACAATGGTTACGCGGGCGGTGATATCAATTACTCTAATGAAGGCTGCGATCTTCATGTATACCCTTGTCCCATTATGTGCGTCAATTTGTCAGTATAACCTAAGAATTGTATAGTGTAGAAAAGGCAATTCATGCAGTAGACCGGTCTCTTCCTTATTGGAAACTCCTAACTGTCCGCGGAAAATTTTGAACAGCACGTGATGAGTTACCAGTAAGGACAAACTCGGTTTTCTGGATGAATTACCTTTTCTACAGTATTCAGTAATTATTTTATACTGATGAATGTATGTTTATAAAGGTACAGGTGTTCATATCAAAATTGCAAAATTGATTATAATAACCGTTATGAATTGAATGTTTTTGCGACTAGAGAGTAGTTTTCCTAAGAATAAGGAGATCATAAACTTTTTGGTCATATAGCGTCATCCATAATTAGCATGTAAATCTCATTTCTAAAAGAATAATTTTCATTTTAACAATAAAAAATTTCAATTTGGTTAACCAGAGCGAATTAAATACCAATTCTAATTCATTTCAAAATTGCCAAATTTTAAGCAAACAGGGCTCGAACTAGGGCACGACTGCTACTGAGGCTGGTGCTCTAATCACTAAGGCACCCTGCCGAACTGCTCACTAGCCAAGTTTAACACAATTTTTTTCACAAACAGTGCAGCATTATTCTGGATAGCACGTGATGATATCCTAAGAAGGACGAAACTGGTCTACTAGATGAATTGACTTTTCTACTTCATACAATACTTAGGTTATATGGACAAAAACATGTGCATAATGAGTCAAATGCCTATATCAAGATCACAAAATTGATTAAAAAAATAATTCTTTGCAACACGCGCGCTACTAATGTTTGTTTAAGTCGCACAAATTTGCAATATTACTGTTGGTCTTAAATATTGCTATACATTGCGCAACGCTGTCCTTGCTTTTTGTTATCATTCCAAAATTTTCATATGCAATAGAATTGATAGCACTCGTTGTTCGGTAAAATTTGAATCCTTTACATTTCCAGGTGCGCCGATTTTATATGGTCTTGACTGATGGGTTCTTACTTGTCCCTTCACTCGGAAGCCGTCCATCATCTGCTTGTCTGAAAGTGACGTGCGAACCAGATTTTCCGAATTTTTGCGACTTTATTTTCAATCCATTCTTCAGGGTTGTCACCGTACCCACAGTAAAAAACAACTTATGGTATGGTGTCAACCTTGAAGATGGAATTGGAAATGAAGTTCCAAAAATTCGCAAAATCTAGTTTAAACGTCATTTTCAGACAAGCAGCTGATGGACGGCTTCCGAGTGATGGGACAAGTGAGAACCCATCAATCAAGGTCAAATAAAATCAGTGCATCTGGAAATGGAACTGTTTCAAGATTTTCCCGACCTACGAGAGCTACCAATTTTTCCGCTCGAGAATAAGGCGGAATAATGCTGTAAGCCAAGAACAGCGATGCGCAAGTTAAAAAAAAAATTAATCATTCCGTTGGTTGTTATTAAATTCGAACCTTCTACATGTAAGAAACAGCGACAGAATCGAATACAAACTTTGTGGCTTCAATGTGTTTATTTGTAAGTGGTTGACAGATGCGCATATTTTAACCGCTGATAATGTGAGTAATGAGGTGAATATGAAAATCACTATATCATGAATAGCCTATTCCCAATTTTTGTCTTAAAATTTATGTTGGTGCTGCTTTGCTTCTCTTCAAACATTGTTTGAACTTTTTCGTTATTTTATTGTGTGGGAGAATTGATAGCACTCGTAGGTTGGTAAATTCTTTAATCATTTACATTTCCAGCTGCACCGATTTTATTTGGCCTTGATTGATGGGTTCTCACTTGTCTCTCAATTCTGAAGCCGTCCAACAGCTGCTTCTCTGAAAATGACATTGGAACCGGATTTTTCGATGTTTTTCGGAATTTTTGAAACTTCATTTCTAGTCCCATCTTCACGATTTACACCATACTCACAGGAAAAAATAAATTTTGCTAAATGTTACTGTTAGACGTACATACTGATGTGGTTTGACTTACCCTATGAATCTGTATAGAAAGACGAAAAAAACTAAAAGAAGTCACGCTGCATGCATAAATAAGGTAGGTAAAATTTTAAAAAATGGCACTTCTTCTATAGTAATCTTGTAGACATTGTACTTGACTGATAATTCGACTATTCGATTGATGTGTAGTCACTAACTTATTTTTGTAAAACCTCGGCACAAATCTCTACCATATTTAATTTGAGCAATCGATGACTGTGTAGATGATAAAAATAACGATTAAAATCAATTTGGCAGATTTGACATAAATTGCAGTCCCCTTTTATTTATCGATTTATTTAACTTAACACAACTGCATTCATTCGCAGGTAACAACGCATTGCGATCTTTCTTTACGATCAGCCCTACTCAGCGGCAACTTGACTATTGATGATTAGTCCAAAATAAATGAATAATGCTTAAGCGGCTTAATTGAATTACACGCCGTCTGCGCAATTTAGATACGATCAAAATAGTAGCGCATTGCAAATTTCGAAACATATGTGCAAATTCTTTAAGTGCGCCGGTGGTAATTTTAATTATTAAAATTGTGTTCAGAATCTTCAGATTTACGGCAACTACATTTTATATCGTCAGTCGCTCAGTGTAGCAAAAGCGCGTACATTTGCGCGGAAAGACGCATTTTGACCTTTCCTGTTCATCATTAGATTACGGCGTTGAAATGATAATTAAAGGTGTGTCCATAACTGGCAAGTCGTGCTGACTGGTGACAGGGCACTGTTATTTTCTAGGAGTCGTGCAAAAATTAGGCTTCAGAATTTCCACGAGTTGCGATCGTGGGTTGAGGCTTTTCACTGTCAGTTTCATAAAGATCTGATTGATCCACATTTCCAAGTTATCCTCGAGTTCATATTCGTCGTGGCTGAGTTCTGATTCGTCCCTTATCTCCGAAGGCTTCAACATCGTTAATGCTATCCACTGGAAGCCTCCGGAGTAGGAATATGTAACCACCCACCACCACGACGAACTATATGCCTACTTTTAAACAATAATTGATTGCGCGGGTGGTGGTAAAAGTTCTTTAAATCAATTTTGCGAGCTTCAAGTAAACACTAATCCCATTGTATTAAACCAGTCGTCGAACAACATGACAAAACTACCGCCAGTCGCATCGCACTGACGTGTTTCAATCTTCCATAATCATCATCAGAGTACGAGTAGTTTGGTAAAGACTTGACAAACCTAGACCACAGGTTACGAAATGCCAAAAACGCTCAATAAATTAAAAAGACTAAAGTTAAGAATGACAGTTTGATTGTTGCATTGAAGAAGAGATAAAGCATTCCTACAAGCAAAAGCGTTATTGACAAGGAAACTAGGAAATTGTATTTAACAATCTTTGCTTACGCGATTAGGGCTAACACCAATTTTTATCCAGTTTGCAGTCTCGAGATAAAGACTAAGCACATTCATTTCACCAGTCGCACAATTCATCAACTCTACAGTAATTAAGGTAGTTTTTCGAGTGGTTGCATAAATTGCGTTGCGAAACTGAATTTTTATAATTGCTATGGAAGCCAGCGTAGAGAACGATTGCCTAGTAAAAAAAATTATGTGTGTCTGCATAACAATATTGTAGCTGGCAATCTTTGGGATGCCACAGGTCATTATAATTGTATTGCGGTTTAATCATCATTAGTCAGTTTATCATCATGTTCTGATGACGGTCATTGGAAGTAGAAATGCATCCGTAAGTGTAGCTAAATGTAGTTTTGCTAGGTTTTGCTTCTGGCAAGATAATGAGCTCGGAGTTTATCTCAAGACGGCACATATTATTTAAAATGCGCGATGATAAATGAAAAACAGATATTAAAAATATTTCTTAAAATACAAATATTTAAATCAAGGTTACGATCATAATATAAGCCAAAATCGAATTATATATATATATATATATATATATATATATATATATATATATATATAGAAAATAAAGTTCATCTAGTAGACCCGTTTCGTCCCCATTAGGGATCTATTCAAGAATTAACCGCGGCAAAATTCTGGGTAGAACCTGCAGAGTTCCAAATAAGGACGAAATTGGTCTACATTGTGAAATGCATTTTATTTTTTATACATTTCTTATGCTGCCTCTGGTAATAAGTCTCATTTTTTTTTAAAAAAACAAGAGAGATGTAATTTCGTCAAACTAAAGAATGAATAGTAGTGCTAAGAAGGCAGATGTGGAGTCGCCGTAATCAAAAACAGTTAAAATTATACAGTTTAATTGGTCAATTATAATAATTGGGTTTGACACTATTACGCAGAGTGCTAAAAATAGGATCAAATTTTTAATAATTGCTATACTGACGGTCCTTTTTATATGTTTACTTTAATTTGATAATGTCTAATTGAAGTTATAAATGATAACGAGATAATTTCTGGCAGCTTTTTTATTTCGATGGGTCACGAATTACAAATACGGATGTGGATCTATGGTCATTTGTTTTCGATTTTGCTTAAATGCGATATAGCCGATAGTGGGATTCTAAAAATTAATTTTTTTCTTTTTTACTATTAATAATTTAAAATAATTTAACCATGGATTATAGTCTGCTTCATGCAACTATTGCTGGAGACTTGATTTTTACAGCGAATTTTCAATCTTGTTTGATATACACTCATGCAATATATTCATATGGGACGCTGGAGGATGAAATAACCATTAATTACAAATCCTGTTTTTGATGTGAATCAGATAATAAAATATCCAACATGAGGTTTCGATTTCTCTTGTCATGTTTAAAATTAAAGTGATGCTATTGTCGGTTCGCTTACTTACTTTAAAACAATTTCATGAACTACATCTAAACAGATAACATCTATATAGAATAACTTATCGTTTTAAAACGCTTGGATTTATATAGGCGAGGTTCTAGTTATTTTTACGGCAGTAGACTGAGATACCTTTGTCACAAAACTTAATTGCTGATATCGACTGAAGTCAAAGTATATGGCTTTTTTGGAATAACACGTGTTAAAATTTAGGCTATCGTTTAAGCCATTGTGTCGTTAACTGGAAAGGTATTGGTATTAAATAACCATCGAGTTGGTAGTATGTAGAGGCTCAGTGTATATTATTTAGGGTGGGTGGACTTAGAATTCAAATTTCCGACGAATTTGCATGAACTTTTCTCCATTCCAGCTTGAATACACATTTGTATAAAGATTCATGTTCATATGTCACAGATTTTGAGACCAATTAATTAATGAGTAGAGGGTGGAGTACTCGCTGTTGATGATGAGTCGCCAAATTTTTAGGAAACGCAGATCTACATAAAATTAAATCTTTCGTTTATTTTGACTTTGTTATTATGTGTATTGCGCTTAATACACGTTTGAGTTTATATCAGTGCTACACAACAAACAATATATAACTAACATATATTTAACTGAACGATGTCATTGATACCGCACAATATGACACATGATATCGATCAAGAATAGAGTATATGGAATTGCCAAATTAAAAGGTGTTCGGAATTTGTTGCAATTTTCAATTTTCGTAACATTTAGCATATCTGAAAATCCATCGAATTGGTAACAAATACCAACTCGGCAACCAAAGTTTTGATACAATTTACAGGCTCGGTATATAATATGCATATATATATATAGCTATATATATATATCTATCTATATCTATATCTATATATATTGAGAGTATATATATAAGAGAGAGAGAAATCTAGCTTCGAAGTCGCATTCGTTCCAGCTAATTCCACATTTGAAGTTAACTCCACTGTTTGTACAAACATTGGTATGCGAGATTCCATCGTCCAATGTCAACGTTCCTCGCAAATATGGTGCATAGTGCGTAATTCCGGCTCACACTGATTAGTCGCCAGTTATCACGAAACCTGTATAAATGAGATAAACATTTCGTCTCTCATGCCGAGCTTCTATTTCACCTTCGACCCATTAAGTTAATATAATCTAGGTGGGCAACAAGCTAATACAGAATTACATATATATATATATATATATATATATATATATATATATATAGTAGTCATCCACAACAAGCAATATTACATATTTTATTGAATGATGTAATGAAAACCACAACATATAATAACTGATGTCGACGCAGTCAAGGATTGTATGATATGGTGGAGAAACAGGTGTTAAGAATGGTTGTAATTATCAATAAAGGTGTTTTTTCCAATCTCGAAAACATTTGAATTGGTACTCTTTACAGGCCCTTATATTATATATATATAGCTAGATATAGATATAGATATATATAGATATATCTATAGAGCTAGGCAAATGATTCTTGAAGTCGCATTGTCGAAGACTTAAGATTAAATATTATTTGCTACTGTTTTGATACACATAGGCATGTGAGATGGAATCGTATGACAGCTTTGTATTCCATGACCGAATATATTTTGGAGTTAGGTCGTAGTGTCGGTTTTCTCTGATGAGTCGTCGTTAAATACGAAATGCATGCGTACATGAGATTATACTATCGTTTATTTTTAAATTGGGATAGCAATCTGACATTATACGAATTAATTTGTTATTAGGCATACAAATTCTAATACACACTTGAAACTGTTTGTGAGTGTTTTTTAATAAAATTCCTTAGAAAATGAATAGGAGAATCAGAAGAGATAACTTATAGTAGGGACTTAAATAGATACCATTACATTATGGTAGTTGAACAAGTTTTATGATTAGATAAATTTTCTTGCGTTCATTAGTATTTGATTGAAGTGGGTTATTTTGGCTAGTTTAAATGCAATCAGAATTTAGGTTATCGGTTGTAAAGTAAGTTTGGTAGATATAAACTAATAAAAAACTGGTTTTGCGATGCGGATTTACACTAACTTTAATCCAACTTAAAAGAAATCTGGTAAAATTAGGCGTAGTGAAAGTAATTTGCATATAAATCAGACATTATGGTCCTATTATTATAAAAATACCGTTAGTATAATATTGAATAAGGATGACATGATAAATATAATGCCAAAAGTTATACCCCAAAAACATAAAGAACATTTAAGAGTTTCTACAGATAACTTGCAGTTTAACTATTAGCAGTGCTATTCTATTAATCAAGTTTTGAAGAAAATAATTTTCCGCCATTTTTATTACCTGTTATTGCATATCTGTTTTTGAAAGTTACCATATTAAAAATAGAAAGAAGGCATGTAGTTTGATTCCGTCATTTCTTCTCTATTTTAGTTTATAGACAGTATAACTTGACTTGCATAGAAATTGTGCAGCCGACATTTCCAGTCAAGTTCAATGTATGCGAGACTGCTAGATGTGAGGGCCGCATATCTAAATTTTATTTCCATATATATTCAATGCGGTTTGATCCTCGATAGTCAGTTTGCCGTCGTACTCTGATGAAGATCATGGAAGGTCGAAACGCGTCAGTGCGTTGCCGCTGGCGGTAGTTATGTTATGTTGTTCGATGGCTGGTTAAATACAATGGGATTGGTGTTTACTTCAAGCTCGCAAACTTGACTTAAAGAATTGACTGTGTTGAGTCGATTACTAAAGAGGAGAAATAATTCTACTTGCAAGTATGCTATTAAATTAATTGCGAACAATTTTCCTGATTTATATTTTAATACTAATATAGCAAATAGAATTAATCTATTTCGATGCATTTACTAATGAAGGCAAAGTCTTGTTTAAAATTCAATCTAGCTGTGAAAAAAACAAATTTAGAGTTCAGACAAATGGTAATCAATTTAGGTTGGTAATAGGGACTATGGGCAAAAGCCAGATTTACGATCTGAGATCATTATTGTTCAAGATGATTTTTGGCTACATTTAAAACGGAGTCCAGAATGTTGGAATCTCCGAATTTGGTGATTACCTTAAAAAGTTCTCTATTAATATTATAAAGAATATAATTTTATTTGGACATGTATGCTTCTCAAATCGAATAAAAATTTATTGAAAACTCTGGCTCTAAAAACCATTAAAAATATGTTCAAGAGATAACATGATGTATTTATCGATATAATATTATTTGAATACGTAAAAAAAAATTAGTAGGAATCTGCCTTTTTCCGCATATTTTGTAAGGCATATAGCTAGTATTTCATTATGCACGAAAATCAGATATATAGAAATTGCACTCACATTTGTGTCAACAGCAATTTAAATCCAGGTACACATTTTATGGATTAAACTCCTTCTTGAATATGCAGGATTATTATAAAATCGTGAAACCAATGGCATTTTAGGTTTAATTGTGGACTTTCGGCGGAGAACAGTAAAAATACTGCATGGTACTAGTGAGTTTGTACAATCACAATCTTTTTATTACATGCACTTTTTGAGTGGATAGAACCTGTGTGCAAATGTATTTCATTTTAACCACTGGACCGTAGTAATTCTAAAATCTATTAACAAATGTCAAACCTGGAACTACATTTGATTTATTATTTCTAAATTCCACCAAATTTTGTAATTTTTTCCGAAAAAATTCTAATATATAAAATTCTTAAAATTAATAAGTTATTGCTAAATCAATATGAAAAATGTCTCCCACAAGTTTATAATTCAAAATCTAAATAGAAAAATTTAACTATAATTGATTGAGCGGGTGGTGGTAACAATTCTTAAAATCAAATTTGCGAGCTTAAAGTTAACACCAATCACATTGTATATAACAGTGGTCGTCACGAAGTAAACACCAATCCCATTGTATTTAACCAGTCGTCATGAAGTAAACACCAGTCGTCCGTTAAATACAGTGGGATTGGTGTTTACTTCAAGCTCGCAAACTTGATTTAAATAGAAGAAATCAAAAAAATGTATATACTCAATAAACTGCTTTCTTTTATGCGCGATTTAAATTTTTAGTGTTCTCGTGTTGTGGTGTATTTAAACTTGATTCTGTAACCTTATTGAATGTTAAATATTGCAGGTAAAATTATATTTTGTCCGTTAATAATTGTATATTTTCTTCTAATTTTAAATTATTCTGTACATACAAACAAAATTAGATAATATTCAACAGTTTGCTCAGTATTTTTCACTTAATGTAAATCAAGACTTCTAGCTTGCTATAAGTACCAATCCCTTTATATAAAAATTTTTTTAGTGCAAACCAAGCATTGTATTAGGTAGCAAAGGATAATCATACATTAGAACGGTCTGGTCTATATTATGAACACGTTACGTACGGTCCAGAATTCGGTGTTGGACTGAGTTCGAACTGTGGCATATTTGATTCGGAGACTGTAAACCAATCCACGGAGCCATCCTGATGCAAACTAACCACAATTTACAATTATATAATTATTATTATATTTTTTATTAGTCTTGCTTTCGGATGAAGCCGATGTGGCATTTAGAAAAAAATCGAAACTCCTATTGACAAACCCATATCTGCCAATACAGAGAAAACATCACGCCAACTCTTGTTTATCCATAAAGCATCGTATGTGGCCAACTCACTTTTGCTATTGCATTTATTAATTATCTTAAATGCTTCGACTGAAAACATACGTGAGGTTTCAACTATGTTTTGCGCAATTGCAGACGTGTATTCACAATTTGATTTAAAAAAGGCGTTTAAGTTACAATGTTCTCTCATTCGAGTAATTAACCGTCTGGTCGATCGGCCTACGTAAGTTGATCGACAACTTGCGCATGTATATTGGTAAATAACGTTTGATATCGAAATTAGCGTCTGTTTCACTTTGATTGCTGGTGCTGGCAAATGTGTTACTTTAAAAAAACTCAAAGGTGGGTGCATTAAATGTGCGTGTTAATGTCACTTCAACTTTCATTTGTGCTATTTGGGAAATTGAATCCTTCTTAAATGAGATATTCAGGTAAACTGCTTTCATTTCTAGCCTCAAATACGTCTGTTTCTGTTGACCTTCCCTTGTAAAAATTAATAAAATTAATTGTCTAGGATAGCCATTATTTTTTTAAATCGTTTATTGCATTATTATATCCGTTGTCTTTCGAATCTGGACTAACCAAGCTATCAATTCTTGAAAGCAGCCTCGAAATGTAAATAATTTATATGAAACTGCGCAAAACTGCTGTAATGTAAATACTGTACGGACCAGGTTGATTTACGGTAAATTGTTCTGCTTAATCTACCATTAGTAACTTTCTTTAGTAGTACCTCTAAGAAAGAAAGATAATCAACATTCTCGTGCTCTGACGTGAAACCGATATTTTTATACGTTTTGTTGAACATTTGAAGCAATGTTTGTGAGTTTGACCTGTTCTTAAAGACAAAGAAAATATCGTCCACTAAAGGTATATATAGAGCACATTTACTTACGTCATTTCTTAATGATGTGCTTCATAGATGCTCTAGACAAATCGCAGCGAACACTGGAAATATAAGACTTCCTATTTCCATACAAGCAGCCTGTTTATAGATGTTTGCTATAAAACGAAACCATACGTATTTCGTCCATAATAGGTTAAGATTACGTAGTGTGACCTGGCACCAAAGATGGTAATATGCCTTGTTATACCACCTGGATTCTAATATCAATTGTTTCGTCAATTGAAACATATTTAAACAAAGACTTAACATCTGAAGACACCCTAATCATCTCCAATGCCGTCATTTGCGTACGCGAGTTGTAGCTTTGCACCAACAGTTTTACAAAGATCCGATTGATTACAATTTCCTTTTCTGTGTCTGTTTTGCCTTCGATCAGGCTGGGTGTGTATTCGTCCCTTTCTTCCGAAGCCTTCAACATCGTTCATACTAACCATTGGAAATTCGGTTCTATCAAATCTTTGTTTAACTGTAACGTTTCGGTGCGTTTTATCCAGCACCATCATCAGGACACTCTAAACAGAACAATACACACAATAGCAGATATGGTAACCTCGTTCCGAAACCGTTCTATTTATATATTTTTTGACACACCAATAGTTTTAAACAAAGTATTTATCACATTAACTAAACTCAATATATGCATATGCCCAGCGCACATGAAAATCCTCACTCAACGACTTTCTATATAAACATATCCACATCTATCTACATTTAGCAGACCAATCCTAATATATAATTGCAGCTATCTCAAATACTCGATAGAAAATAATGTCATCTCATGTTCAGAATGTCGTAGGATAGAGAGAATGTATTATTCTTGACTGAAGTGTCGCTTGGACATTCACTCTCTGTTCATCTAGGTAACTTACTGTCATATTTGAACTAATTTGTTATTAGGAATGAAATATCTAATACGCAATTGTATACATTAGAGTTCCCCACTTCAGAGAAAACACAGTATTTGACATTCGAGTTTTCCGCTGATGGTATTTCTAATTTTAATTACCTTGACATCGCAACAGTACGGTTATGTTCGATACTTCCTCTCTCCCCTACAAAATACTGCACATGAGATGACATTATTTTTACAGGGAATTTGAGATAGCTGGAATTATATAGAAGGGTTGATCTGCTAACGCAGATAGATATTGATATATATATATATATATATATATATATATATATATACATATATATATATAAAATGCTGAGTGAGGACTTCCATGTGCGCTAGGCATATGCATATATTGAGTTTAGTTACTGTGACAAATAATTTGTTTAAAACTATTGGTGAGTCGAAAAATAGAAATAGAATGGTTTCGGAACGAGGTTACCAAATTTGGCAAAATCAGCTATTGTGAGTATTGTGCTTTGAAGAGTGGCCTGATGATGGTGCTGGATAAAACGCTCCGAAACGTTGCAGTTAAACAAAGATTTTATAGAACGGAATTTCCAATGGTTAATATGAACGATGTTGAAGCCTTTGGAAGAAAGAGACGAGTACACACCCAGCCTGATCGAAGGCAAAACAGACACAGAAAAGGAAATATGTGATAAATCGGATCTTGGTGGAACTGTTGGTGCAATGCCGCGTACGCAAAACGCGGCATTGCAGAATATGAAGCTGGCACCCCGCAAAAATTCAAAATATATAATTCACACACTAATCTTTTTTTTAAATTTATATCTTGAATTCTATTTACAAACTCGAAAGAATCGGCAACCATACTATATTATATTATATTATATATATATATATATATATATATATATATATATATATATATATATATATATATATATATTATACTATATTATATTACATTATATTACACTATATAGAAGCTTATGCAATGGCTCCAGTATACGAACGTACCATTTAGCCTATGCATGAAACAGAGAATGGACCATTGATAAAATTGGTCTCATAAGACAACATTGTTTGTGTTTTTGGTAATCCGTATATTGTTGGTGTAGATGATCCAACTGGCTTCAGCTTCTGTGTAATCTCACACTGTAATGACATTGTAACTGATAAAATCTTTTAATTTGTGCACATGGAAAGGTACTAAGGGAATATATATATATATATATATATATATATATATATATATATACCTTTATTTTTATATAGTCTAGAAGAATATGAGAATAAACGGTCCGTGTATTCGATAAAATTTCTTTTTATTTCTGTACATAGAAACAGTTTCATTAATTCTATTACCTATTGCATTCAAAAGTTTATATATATATATATATATATATATATATATATAGTCAATGGAATTACAACTTGGAATGTTTGAAAGAAATAAAAATTGATCGATACCAACGCGATAACCATATATGTTTCCTTTATGTTTTTATTTAATTTTTTGTAATCCTAAAGTGCATTAAGTGTTCCCTTTTAAAAATAAAAGTTCTATAATAAGATTATATTTTTGCTTAGATTCCCAAGATTTAATCCTGAAAGATTAAGTTAAAAATCTTACAATTGACGGAATTTAGCATTCCATTAATTCAAATGAATAAGTTTTAATCTAGTATGGGGAATAGTGTATAGAATGAAGAGTATTTGAACTAGGCCCTAATGTATCCCATGTTACGTATTGTTAATGACAAACAATAACAGAATAGGACATAAAGATTATGATATTTTGGATTGAAAATTGAATAACAGAATATATGCCACAATGATATCCGCCGTAAATGAGAGAATATAACCTTCCAATATTACATTTAAACAGAAAATAATTTAAATTACTCATTCTAGAAATATATGGTCTATTCAAATTTATATGTATCATAAGATTAAGGAAATATTGAGATTGCTCTAAAATTTGCCACTTGAAACAAATCAAAGTCAAAATTATTAATTCGATTTATATACTCAGGATCAATTTACACATACATTGCATATATCTTACCTATTTATGCTAAATGTTGTGTACCAGGTAGTTCATTTAACGAAAGATTCTTTAATATGATAACGTCTATGGACATTCTTTCATTTAGGATAATAGAACAGAAAAGTAACAATCGAACAGATAATATCTAAAATTTCAAAAGTCTAAAATGTGACAATGTTCCGATATTATATATTGTGTTATCAAATAACTTATCTTCCACGATTAAACTGACTTAACTAATCTTTATGCATTCTTCAATTTAAAAGTATACACAAAATAGAATATCGATTTATGATACCTTAGATTCTTATCTACAATTTTCCTAACTAAAACCGAAATAACTTTTTAATTTGGGTTTTTTATAATTTCATAATTAATTGCACCTTATTATAAAAAACTATAAAATTTATTGCTTTTACTAAGACATTAAAGTTCTAACGTGATTAAATTAAATATTTAGGTTTTAAATAATAAATGTTTTGGGCTTAAAATAAAAAGCATTTTTAAAAATAATGAATACGCAATTTTACTTTGGAATTTCCAAATTTGAATATAATCCGAAAATTATCATAATGCATAATAAAATTATATGCATTTTAAACGTTCAAGAAAACATTTAATTTTTAGACTGCCTAATAAGTTTTATGAAAGCTCGAAAAAAGGTTTATTTTATTAAACGAATATTGGTTGCGCAAGCGGTGATAGCGATTATTTCAAATCAAAGTTGCGATCTTGTCCCAATTTGTACAAAAAGTTGTTAGTGTAATAAAAGAAATTTTACTCAGTAGACCGGTTTCGTCCTTATTGGGAACTCATTACGTACTGTCCAGAATTTGCCGCGGACAGTGCTCGAACCGAGACACGTCTGCTTCAAAATTTCCTGCTCTAATCATTGAACCACCCTGCCGCACACTACACACAATTTTCAGTTATATAATAAATAATGTTTCTGGGTTTCCTTTATGTGGAGTCTATATGACATCATTTTAGACTTAAAATTCTAACTAACAGCCCGCAATCTGTCATTATGGAATAGACATCACGCTACTTGGACATACGTTATTAAATTGAATATTTATATAATTAAGCGAACATTGGTTGCGTTGACGCTGATGAAAACTATTCGAAATCAAGGTTGCTATCATGATATAAAACACGTTTCATAATTTACATAAGATTACCCTAGCACCTTAGTAATGCTATTTTCGAAATTTTATTCGAAAATACCTACGTTAGAAGCAACTTATAATCTTTGAACTGTGTTTAATCAAACACTCATCTCAGGCAGTAAGCTAAAAAATAAGCAGAAATGAATTTAAATTCTCAACATTTCAGGGTATAAGTAAGACCCTACAAAAACTGTAGTCTGACAATTTTAGAGAAACTGTGCGCCAAATTAATGTTCGAAAAGTATAGCATAAAGCAGTCAGTAAATATTATCACAACAATAAGTCTAATATAGCTGAGCACTCACAAGAATTTGACCATCAGGTAGATTAGGAAGGCAGTAAACGCATCCCCATATAATACCGTATTAGATTGACCAGGTTAATACGTTAGCCACGGAAAGAAAATCGATAAATAACATAATAAATGTATCAAGAGTTGCAAAATCACCAGGTACAATATTCAATCGCAGGGAAAGAAGACCGTAGGAATCGAAAGAATTGAAAAGTCGGAGTAAAAGAGTAAATCTATGACAGAGCAGCGAATATATTTGAAGTTATTATTCCAATTTTGTTTATTTCTCCTATTTTCTCGCATTGTTTATTCAATAGATCTTAATTTAACGCGCGATTCATTTTACGATTTATGCTTTAAAAATCTTCTGAAATTAGGCCTGAAGTATACATTTAAACGTAATGCAATTTCGCGATTATTTTGATTATCTTTTTTTAACTTTACCTTGTCGTACACTCTCATTTCAATTGCGTATGATGTCTCGATGGATTTTGATTTCTGTTTAGCTTCAATTCGTCAATTTCATTCACCAGTTGCGAGTTAAACCTACCGCTTGGTAAAACGAGACATAAACAGCCTTACTTATCTAACCAGTAGAGTTAATCTATATATCGATTAACATGGTTATAAGATTATATGGGTTCAGAAACAAAATATAATAGCTAATTGTGTAGACAAAACAGCTGACAATGTAGTGAAACTCCGGATGCTTATATAGGATCTGGTATTGCTTGACATCTTTTAACTTTTTATCTATAAGTATTGGTAAAAGGGCTCTTGGAACATAGTTGTGTGTAAACTTCAAATTGTTTACTCACAAAATATCTCAACACAGGTAAATTCATTTCAAAACAACTTTTACGCAATTTCTCATGAGAATCCAGTAGAACTTCGAGACGTATGGATATAAACGTAGAAGGAATTATCTGTGTACAACAGCAGAGGGTTAGATAAATGTATAGGTATGTACGCGCATTTGTTAAAGGAATATTAGAATTGGTTAATACTAAGTTTTGTTAATGTTTATAAAATGAAGATCTTTCGGAGAAGTGCATTAATTGTGTTATTTTCTTGTGTTTTCTGTGTTATCACTCGTGTCATTATTGACAAAATCCTAGGTTGAATTCATAAATTCGAAGTCAAAACGTCAACACGATGCAGTATAACTTATAAACCAGCAATCGTATTACATCACCAAAGGAAGCTGCACAGTAAAATGACGATTTTCTGTATTCCTAAATTCCTTCTCTGCGCAAGATGGATTATTTGAGTATTCTAAAGGTCTAAACTTAGTTCAATGACTATACATTGAAGACCGCATTAACAGAATTTTTAGACTCTGGTGGAGGACAAATATGGTAAATTTCTTATAAACGGACATTGGTTGCGCGGGCAGTGATAACAATTACTATAATCAAGGTTGCGATCTTGATATAAGTACCTGACCCATTAACTACCTATATATGTCAGAATAAACAAAGAAATGTAAAGTGTAGAAGAGGAAATTCATCCAGTAGACCGGTTTCGTCCTTATTCGGAACTCATCACATACTGGCCAGAATTTGCCGCGGACAGGGCTCGAACCTGGGCACGTCTGCTTCGGAATCTGGTGCTCTCACCACTGAGCCACCCTGCCGCACAATACACACAATTTTCAGTTATTGTAATTTTTATCACTGCCCGAACAACCAATGTTCGTTTAATTAGATAAAACTGAAAATTGTGGGTAGAGTGTGGCAGGGTGGCTCAGTGGTTAGAGCATCAGATTCCGAAGCAGACGTGCCCAGGTTCAAACTCTGTCCGCGGCAAATTCTGGCCAGTACGTGATGAGTTCCCAATAAGGAGGAAACCGGTCTACTGGATGAATTGCGTTTCTACACTTTACAGTTCTGAGTTTATACTGGTATATTTCTGTTGGTATTTTGCATGCATATGCCTGATAGCAAACATTTTTTGGTATATTGCGTCATATATTTGCTGTTATATAAGGTTAAATAAGTTGGCCCTAATTAAACATACTATGATAATTCAATAAAGACTTAATTTTTTGTTCAAATTTTCAATGACTGTTTTTTTGTAATAGCCAATTCTTATGAGGAAAGCGATTTTGGTCAATGCTTGCAGAGGAATAGATTTTGCTGAAGTGTACAGTACATCCGAAATTATGCCATTCCTTCAGCTCGGTATACTATACAAATTATCTTAACTTCGTGCTTTTAATTGTCACAACGTGATTGTAACAGTGCAAGAAATTGAGATTAGAATTATTGGAAGCGAAATAAATTATGGATGTCACATACCTAAGTATCTCCTTTCTTTAATATTGCCGAATTATTTTTAGATGTTTTGCAAATTCGTTGCAACATATATAGTAAATAAATCTAGTAAGAACGTAGTATTTAAATGACGTCATGCTGTATAACATGGTTGTTCTAATCAATGATATAACTTTGGATGAAAATATACAAATTACCACAGAAAGTTTAGGGAATTTTAACAGAAAGTTTGCTATTCGTTTGGAGTACGAGGTGTTGTAACGTTTGAAGAAACTTTCTATTTCTAAAGTTAAAGAATAACATTTTAGACAAAATATAGATTTTACATGCTATAAATTCTGTAGCATCTTTATAAATGTGTTCATTTTCTTCTTAATGCAAATAAAACTGGAAATATAAATAAGGATTTCATTTTAAAAGAAGAGGACCGTGTATATCACAGCGCCTCGTATTTTAGTTTAACGGCTTTCAAAAATTGGGTTTCAAATAATAGTCAGTGAATTGTGATGTTTCAATGATTTGCAAAGCTTTAACGAGCATGTATTCAATATAAACGTATAAACATTTTTTTGCTTTCTTTGCCCGTTGGAATTTCACAATAAAATTATGGCAAATATTTTAAACCATACTGAATTGTGACAAGTCTCGTAATGCAAAATGGAGTAACAGAAATAATCATAACTTCTGAACGAACAATTGCTTAGTACAAATGCATGCTTGGAACAAGGTGGAAGCTTATCCTAACGTGATATAAGCACCTGACCCATTAATTACTTGCATATGTCAGTATAAACTAAGAATTGTATAGTGTAGAAAAGACAATTCATCCAGTAGACCGGTTTCGTCCTTATTGGGAACTCATCATGTGCTGGCCAGTATTTTCCGCGGACAGAGCTCGTTACACGTTGCCTACATTGAAATGCAGATCTGCAAACCACAGTGTGTCATTGGTTCATTGGAGCGCGATGTTTTCTATTCGTTAGTATATGAGGCACCCCCGACACTGTAGGCCAAACGATTATTCGATCCTCTTTTACTAGAAAAATCGTCAGGTTCATGCTAAGAAAGCTTGATTTGTCGAAAGTAAATTGTGTTAATCACTGCAACTGCCTTCTAATACGTTGAAATTGTGCTGTGAATTAGAATGAGCTAGATGATAACCTTTGAAAACAGAGATCAACACATTTTTCCTTATATTCCAATTGACAGACGGCATCGTGTCCTCAGACGATAGACGTAGTCTGCGTTTCGCAAAATTACAATACCAAGTGTGCATTCCAATTTTAAACCTTCTGAATACACTGCGTAGCCCAATTAATTACACCTATTGCATCTACGTTAAATTCATTTTGTGCCACCTCCTTTTTTGATAGTCGTCATTATAACTGCAAAAGTTTTATTACATACCCTGTGCAGGTTAAATGGCTGTAACAATGCAGCAATGGGAACCATCGTAATACTCTGTCTTGTCGTTAGATTTACATTGATAGCAAAATATACTTTGTTTAAAATGTCGCTGACGATCCCGCAGTAACATCAACAACCATAGTTAGGAACAAAAACTGGTTTGATTCTCTCTCTAGCCATATGCAGCGTCACTATACGAATAGGCATCAATTCAGAATTGAGAAACGGTGAAAACGTAACAATTTAATAAACGAAAGCTGCTTGGTTTAAGGTAAATTTAAAGTGATTAGATACATTCGAGTCACTTTTAGTCCAATTTTAAAGATCATATAGTCGTAAACAATCAAAGACTGCGCGGATGCTGACAAGAATTCTTTTAATCAAGCCTCCGAGCTTGAAATAGCACCCATACAATTGTATTTAACCAGTCCAACAACAAAGCAAATCTACCGTCAGTCAAACGTGCTTACGCGTTTCGCCCTCCCATGATCATCATCAGAGTAGGACGGAAAACTGACTAGCGAGGATGAAACTGCAATTTATATATATGGCAAGCAAAGTTAGATATGCGGCTCTCACTTCTAGTAGTCTCGTATACATTGTACTTGATTGGAAATTCCGGTTGCACCACTTCCATGCAATCACGAAATTTAACTTGCTGCGACTTTGATCACATGTATATATATATATATATATATATATATATATATATATATATATATTTCAAGCTCAGAAACATGATTTAAAGAATTGTTTTCACAAACCGCGCAATCAATGATTGTTTATGTGGCCAATATTTCCAGTCAAGTAGAATTTATGCGAAATTACCAGAGGTAAGAACTGCATAACGACTTTCATTGTGACTTGATCATCGCTTGTCAGTATGCTGTCTTTCTCAGATGACGATCGTGGAAGGCCGAAACACGTCAGTGCGTGTGACGGATAGTAATTTCGCTATTTCGATGGACTGGATAAATACAATTGGATTGGTGTCTATTCAAAGCTCGCAATCTTGATTTCATAAAATTATAGTTCGTAGGTTCGATATCGCGATCAAAGTTGAGTGTCGCTTCTTAAGGTAGAGTGTTTACCCCTAACCCAAGATTTTTTGCTTTGTCGGTAGTTTTCCTTAAAATTCTTCATAAATGCTGACAATTAAGCTGAAATGTTATGTTTTATCGTCTCCAGAACTGGTGTTAACATATAAATGCGGTGTATGCAAATTCAGATCTGCAAAAAAAACATCCTAGAATAATTTATTTTCACAACTGAACTTGAAATGTTTACACTTACAATATTTCTTAAAATGGAGATTTTATTTTGAAATATGTTGCAAATAATTCCGATTAGAACGCTCATTAATAACCCATATTTAAATCTTTAATTTTGATATTGATCGGATTATTTCCACTTTGGGCTTCGGAACATTAATTAGCATTTAAACTTTCCTTATATTAATGCTTTTAGTTATAGGTAAATAATAATCCTATTGTTACTGCAATTACTACATTTGAAAAAGCATTTGATTAATAAAAGCATAAAGAACATATTAATAAAAAGAATGTTTAAATTTAAAATAATATGTAGGCGAACACTTGCTTTCTACGAAGTTTGTTTGAAAAATCGTTTTAGTTAAGTTTTTGCCCTGAAGGACATGACGAAAATAGGAAGAAATAGGTCAACTTTGAGAACAAAATAATTCTGAATTTTAACCAAAGGGCCTTCTGAACTATTCTTCACGCTTCTAAGACATTTAACAAATTTTATACTTCAAATCAACATCTTACATTCCGGCTTGTCCATCATGGCTTTTTTTGTATTCATTTGACAATTGACATTGTAAGCGTACGTAATGAATTTCTAAAATTTAAATCTGACGCAGTATAAATAATTTGAATTTAAGTCTAGGAGTTCTATGTTAATTTACATTGAAGTTTAATGGAGAATTAAAAGAATTTAGAAAACTTAATCAGGCAACCACACGAGATATATATACTAATCAAAAAAAATTTTGTTTGTTCGAAAATAACGCTATTGTTGATCAGATAGAGACAACACCTTTCCAAAAAACATTTTTCACCAGATCTTAAATTCACTTAAATAAATGCTGATATTCAAAGCGGATTAATTTGAATTACGTGAAAGCATAGTATTACACCAATTAGGAATGGAGAAATGCCCATTTTTAGGCACACAGTAAACTTTTCTGTTGATGTAACAGCATAAATGCAAAATGTAACTAACCGCTTCCCCAATAAGCACCTTCAAATTCGTTTCACCATTAAAAAATATAGAAAAACAATCAGGGTTTGATTTTGCTATTTTAAACAAAGTATACGATTTGCGCGGAAAAATTCTCTCAGCTGTTTTCCGACCGACTACGAAAAATCTCAATCTAAGTGGGCAGGACCCAAAAAATTAATTACAAAACTCACACTCAAAACAAGGCAAGTTTTCATGGCTTCTTCAAATCAATATATGAAAATCAAATAAATATTCTGAGATCATTCATTTAAACTATCGTTAGCAAAGATAAGTATTAAAAAACAAATTGCATATGAATTCATTATTAACCGGGGACTTTGGATGTGGGTGTGTAAGTCTCATCATGAATATCTTATTTGCATGTATGTGGCATGGATGAAATCCAACTTGAACTAATTTGCAGTTGAAAATGTACTGTAGAAAGCAAAGGATATTTCGATAGAGGTAAGGTTTGGTAAAAATAAAATGGCTCTTCTGTAAATGGCTGAAATTCAATATCTTTAATAAAAGATTAATTGACCTTGTCAGTGGTGAAAGTATTAATTTCATTCTAGTTTATAATGCTCAAGTTAGAACAGTAATGAAACAAGTAAACGAAGAGAGCGAAATGCTTTCACTATACGCACTGACGTATTTTGAACAAAATGTTTTGTCGTAAAGTTATGGCCGAAATCCGATTCATGGAGATAGAACCGTACTGTAAGTATACTAAGATATGTATTCCTGAATAACAAAAAAATCATACATTGAAGTTGGATAAACTCCTGGCAGGGTTTCGTCGTCATCTGATGCTGCCTAAGAAAATGAAAAACGGCATCAGTAAATGTCATTGATAAGAGTATTTTTCATGCGATTGAATTTAAAATATAATCAATGTTTACGACAAGTCGATAAACATGACTTCTGAAATTTCAATCAAAATGGAGCGTAAGTTACCATTGAGTCATAACTATGAGATTAATTTTAAATTGTCTATAAATTGTTTTTTTTTAATTTTAAGAGGATAAGGCGCAGACCGTGTGAAAATTTGAGACCAGACTCCCTGGCATCTTCAATAACCTTGTGGCAGGCATATCAGGTACTTCCGGCAACTAACGTCCAACTCCTGACCAGCTTATTGCGTCAGCGTGTTTTCCCTTACCAATTGACGAGGGCGTTTTCCGTCGTTTTAGTCGTGTGCAGCCAGCAATTTAAGACAAGAAAAATTCTTCAAACAAGTCAACTGACATGCCGTGATTGTTAGAAGTTTGCGAAAAACCATCTAAGATCCGGATGACTCTGAAAACAAATTACTTATTCGCAATAAATTATAATGAGTTTAATTAATTATTAATTTTGAAATGTGTGCCTTTTCTCTTTCATTGTTCATCAATGCTGTTCATTCATTCTTTGCTTAATTCCTTACATATTTCTGTGCTGGAGGCCAATTTGCTGATGCTGTATAATCTAATGATCATTTTGGAATGGAAAAAAATACAGCTCAACTCATGAGAGTCATTAATCATGGTCGTCACGTGTTCATGTTATACAATCGTGAGCAATGGCCTCAAAAATGTTGTTATGACAAATTAATACTCACAGCTGATGACTGCATTGAAATTCCAAAGGATTCTCATCGTCAGCGAGTTCGTCTATCTATATGTTCTTATGTCTCCCAATGGGTCGACTTTTGTCGAATTTGACTGAAAAATATCAGCTGTGCTGATACTGCTCGTGGCAGATTGAATCGCCTATTTATTTCACTTAGCACCGGGCCCATTTTATACCATGGTTCTATTTTATTCTGAATAAACTTGATAGATGACCCAGAATAGATGCCAATGCTAGATAGTTTTGTAAATATTTTTGTTTGATCAGCTTTGTTTAAGTCATTGTCATCTGAGCGTCTTGAGGCCCAAGAAGTGACCAAAATTTATAAGGAGATTAATTTTATGTAGACTCGATTTATTGAACCATGATCAACAAACTTTGTTATGGAACACGTATTGCGTTGTATGAAGCATTTTTGATCACACCAGATACATACTGTGCTTGCTAGGCTTCCGATGAAACTACAGTGGGTTGCTCAAATGACTGAATAGGTAAAACTGCGCTCTCCCGTCCGAATACTAGTATTCGCCTTATCCGCGACTTCGTCAAATCACACCAAATTGTCACCAGCAGAAGGAGAATGAAATAGGCAAATGTATGTGGACTCAGGCAATATCAGAGACCCGTTTAATTCGATATTATTGTTATAGACTCATCTGGATTCCACCTTATGGACGATCAAGATATCCTCTTTTGCATGTAATTACGCGTATGCTTAATTTGTTTTAAAAATATCAAGGTTATATGATTTCGATACAAAATCTTATATTAGCAATCAGCCCTTCAACACTTCCAGACTAATCAAACATAAGTTTCTAACGGAATACACAAATAGAGTAAATTTTTAAGATTCTGATTTGAAATTATATTGCAAATTTCAGTTTTCTATCCAAATGTGTTGTGGACGCGATTACTTATCGTTAAATGATTGAATTTGTGTAAATAGCACAGCCTCTGAATGTCCAATTAACAAAACGATTCTTTAGAGCGTCAAAATAAAATAAATTTATAACTATAGGTGTGTAAATTGATTTTGACAGGAAAACACTAAAAATTACTCTGCTCAACAAATATCTGTCCGAAAAATCTAATGACAAATGCTATTCTATTCGTTAGAACTGTCCTCTACAAAACATTAATATAATTCAAATATATTGGTTGAAATTTATTAACTCAAATGCGAAATTGAAATTATAATTTATATAGTCAAAATACTCATTCCGTGTGCTAAATGAAACGGATATTTTCTCTTTTCATATTAAAAGGGCACTATTGATTTTATTAAGGCTTGCATTCCAAAAGAATATATATATATATATATATATATATATAAACTTAATAACGAGATAAGAAAGCCTTCTACGGATTATAAGCAATAACCTTCACAAAAGTCATGCAATCAACCCGATAATTTTATTCAACATTTAATTATTTAACAAATCAGGAATATTTTAGGTGTTTTGAAGCCTTCTAAGCAAAGGGAGAAACCAAATCACTACATAGTACATTATTTGTGGATTTTTTTGTTAAGAAAAATTAAATCTCTTAAAAATAAACTAAAAGTCGTCAATTTAGTTGTATCAACGATTAAATTTGCTATAAATTATTGTAGCAAATTTTCACACATGAAATAAGCAACAATTACATATTTTACTAGGCCGTAAAAATGATGAAAATTTCTTCAGTTTCACATTTGATGCTAATCGAAATTTATTGGTAAACATCAAATTACTCAAAAGGCAGACTGACGAGATTTCGAAAAATAAATTCTTCCGTTAAGCTAGACTAGAGCTCTCGTCAAAGCATTGTCAATCCTTTTGTATTTGACAAGAATTTCTTACTTTATACCTATTAGAAACTAACATGTGGATTCTGATGAACGTCGTTTCTGTAAGCATAAAAAACCAAAATCACTCAGTTAATATCTATTCAGTAAGCATAAGTTCTTACTAAACTCATTCTTCAGTTTATTAATTCATCAAATATCAAAATTTTGGATTTAATATGCTTTTAACAGTCAACGGATTTTTTTAAGCTCGCTGAAGGCCAAACGGGCGTAATTTCATGGCTATCCAATAGATACACGTTTCTATTAACTAGATTTTAACAATAATTAAACGTGAATCAAGAAGTATTCAAACCACATGAACGGGATATCTAGGACTCTTAAGCAAATGACGCCTCAATTCTATTTCTAGATTACAGATTGTAGCGTGAAAAAACTTTGTTATATTATGAACCATAAATTAAATGCCATTTAATCATAGAATAGAATTTAATGGAAGCAAATTCTTCCATTCCAAATTTGAAGCAAAAAGACGAGACAACCGTTTGGGTGTACTGAAAGGGCATATGCTGTTTCCATTCCCGATGTATCGAAAGGAAGCTGAACTAACATTGAAGCTAAAATAGTTAATAAAAATTTTTTTATAAATTTACATGTTAAATTTTCCATTTTATGCACCCCAGGAAAGTTGCTCTCCTCAAAGCTGTTTCGGTTTATTGCTTCCGTTAAATATATATTAAATACATTGTTTTCATTCATTTAATAATTTAATACAGAAGCATATATTTCATTAGGACAGGTTCAAATAAGTTACTTAAAACAGGATTAGATATTTCATATAAGGATGGCTCTTTTATTTACCTAATCCCATTTTTTACCTATCAGAAATTTACGTGAAAAACGATTGCAAGAAGTTATTAGTAACACCGGCTCAATTTATTGAGATATTTTGCTATGTTTTAGCTTTCATTTGATCATGCTTTATCCAAAATATGATATCTATTACGTTTAAATAAACCTGTGAACAATGCTGGCTTCTTTGGTTGCCAAATGTTTCATTTATCCAAATTTCTACTTTTTAAAACAATAAGATTAGTTTATTTAAGGCTAAGATTGCATATTTTTGCTAAGAACACGCCATATTTTGAAACGATTCATCCAGTCATACATTTTCAAATTATATTGTCTTACATTATCACTGGATTTAATTTTTCAATGTTTATTTTAAACATTAATTGCTCCATATGTATTAGAATTTCAGTTAAAATTTATGCATGCTACGCACATTGACGTCAATCAAATGCGTAAAACAAATCTTTATCCTAAATTTTAAGGAGTGTGACAAGTTAATGTACGTTCAAGCACACGAAAAACAATAATAAAGTAAAATTTTTTGGCCAGAAAATTTTTGCGCATTAGTATTGCATATTAAATGATTGCATTATTTACATTAGCATACGTTTATCTTAAAAGTATGTTTAAGAAACACAGTTCTAATAAACCCACAATTTTACTTTATCATAACTTGATTGAATTATATGGTCAATTTCTCAATCTTTTAAGAGAAGCCAAATGGGAGTCAATTAAAATTATGCCGTAACATACCAGATGTATAGTAAACTTGACAATGTACGCAAGCACACAAATCATCAATTTATAATCAGTTTATGAAACATAATTTCTGTAATTTATCAGTGTCAGCAAAAGCGGGAATTCCACCGATTCAAGAATGCCGATTAATCCAATCATTTCACCAAACTATGCATATGGTAAATCTACGAAATGAGCTGCTAAATTTAAGTGACTGAACGCAGACACAACAGTGAAGCGCACGACGAGGTCCGAATATCATGCTATCTACATATTTATGGTCTTGCGCTGAGGGTCACTAAAATGGACATATACCCACATTTGAATCCATCATTATACACAAATGGAGTGGTAACATCTAAATTTGTACCTAGACGAACTGCGAAGACGGCTCGAAGGTTTCGCTGTTCAAAGACCGACACAAACAATAAAGGGAAAAGAAGTAAGTAATGCCACCTTTATCTAAAGTACGTGGCGCTTTGTGCAACCTGAACTACGCATATCCTTTAATTTGCATCAAACATAAATACACATGGAAATATGCAAACTAGGTTTATGCCAGGTAAAGCTACAAAGAAGGCGGCTATGTTTCGCAACATAAAACTGGCAAGTAAAAGTAATGCGCTGAGAAGGAGAAATGCTATTCCACTTATATCGAAATATTGCTGCGCAATGTGTAGCCTGATAGGTATGTGTCGTCCAATCAGTAAGTAATCATTGGCAAAAATTGGAATTGTATTAGCTTAATGTTGCTCTGGTTAAGCTGCAAATAAATCGGCTACATTTAGGCGACCAAAGACTGAAAAGTCAAAAAGCTCACAAGGAATAAGGAATGTTCAACTATTTGTATCCACAGTGCACCCTGAAGCGAATTTTTCAACGTGTATTAAAATTTGGCCAACATTAAGAATTACACGAGTATCTTTTGTTCTGGTATGGCTCAAAAGGCACCGGAAGACGTACACAATACAGAGGCAAAATAAGGGAAAGTATTGCACTTGCCGCACTCTGGTAGATGTCAACCGAACGGTTTGCATCCAAAGTTGTTTAAAGGTTGAATTGTGCATTTAATTTAGTTTACGGTAAATCTCAAAAAAGGATATTAAAATTAGGCAACCAAATTCAAATAGGCTAAACAAGACCTTGTTGAAGTCAAGTTTGCGAGCTTCAAGTAAACACCAATCCCATTTTATTTAACCAGTCGTCGAACAACATAAAAAAACCACCGTCAGTCGCAACGCACTGACGTGTTTCGACCTTCCATGATCACCATCACAGTACGACGGCAAACTGACCAGCGAAGATCAAACCGCATTGCATATATATGGAAAGCAAATTTGGATATGCGGCTCTCACCTCTAGTAGTCTTGCATGCATTGTACGTGGCTGTAAATGTCACCTGCCCAATTTCTATGCAGACACGGACATTAGCTGTTTGTAGCTTCTCACACACACGCACACACACACACACACTATATATATATATATATATATATATATATATATATATATATATATATATATATATATATATATAGACAATAAAAGAAAATAAGATCTTATTTAAATATGCTTATGAGTTCGATATAAACACCAATTTCATTAAGATTACATTTTCCGGTATATACTACGAATTTTATAATTTAGAATAGTCAATTCATCCAGCAGACCAGCTTTATTCTTATTGGGAGCTTATCATGTTTTGTCCATAATTAGATGCGGAGAGTGTTCGAACCTGGGCACATCTACTTCCGAATTGAACTGAGTAAAGAAAAATATTCATCCGTAATTATATAGCGCTGAATTTTTTCTTCTTTCATAGCAAAATCCGGGACAGTATGTGAAGAGTTCCCAATAACGAAAAAACTGATCTAGTTTTAATGAATTGCTTTTTCAACATAAAACAATATTTGGTTTTAACTGACAAATGTATACTTAAAGGGATTGATGTTAATACCGAGCTCGAAAATTTTATTTGAATAATTTTTATCACCATTTAAGTATATAAATGTTAAACTACATAACACTTTCACGGGTTTTGTGGCGTCCTCTCTTTAATAACAGACTTCTGGTAGCTAATTGTAACTGTAGACTTAAAGAGATTCAATATAGGCTCCACGTGAAGGAAAGGTAAACCAAAAAATGACTTAGCACATGACTGACGATTGTATTTAGTGTGCGCCATGGTGGCTCAGTAATTAGATTCACAGTCTCCGAAGCAGACATGTCCAAGTTCAAACCCTGTTCACGTCAAAATCTGGACAGTACCCGAGGAGTTCCCAGTAAGGACGAAACTGGTCTTCTAAATGAATTGCCTCTACTACACTATGCGATGCTTTGTCTGTATTGAAAAACGTATACTTAATGTGAATTGTGTTGATACCGAACTCGCAACCTTTATTTGAATAAGTTGAACAAGTGCAAGAAAAGAAATTAATAGTTTGCCACCAATATCTATATATTGTTGCTTCAAGTGCACCGTTATGCAAACATACCCACTGGTTTATGTATTTTTAAATTATTTTATTATTCTAGGTTTACCATCTCTTTCAATATTTCATTTTGGATCGTTTTTATTAAGATATAATATATGGTAAATGGAAATGTTTGTAATTTGCCGACAAATGTTTTATTTTTAAAAGGACTCTCCGAAATATTCAAAATAAAATGACTATCTTAAGATGAGGTTATTTTTTCCTGTGAAATATTAATAGAATATGTATTTTTAAATTTAATATTGCACATTTCGCGATTTTTGCCCTCTATGCTATCAAAAAGCTTAGAAATGGCTTGATTTGGAAAATGATATTGCATAAATGGTGTTTGACTACTTCAGAATTGTTTTCTTTACACATAGACGCATTTAGTCTAGAATGCTGCGTAGCATTCGACTTGTCCAAATTTATAATAAATCGGAGCAGCTATTGCGAATGTATAAATTAACAATATTTTTTTACTTTTAAGTATGTATGGCATAACTGCATTATCAAGCAGGCTAAACATTGAAGGATATAATTACGTAATTCACCACCGACTCAATTTTATTTATCTGAATAATTAAACACACTTTGATTGCGCTGGTGGTGGTAACAATTCTTTAAATCAAGTTTGCGAGCATGGAGTAAACACCAATCCCATTGCAGTTATACATTCTTTGAACAACATAGCAAAACTTCCGTCAGTCACACGTACTGAAGGGTTTCGTTCTACCATGTTTATCATCAGAGTACGACGGTAAAACTGACTGGCAAAGATGAAAACAAAAATCGTATAAATGTAATAAAAAAAAGATATGTGGCTCTTAAATCTAGTAGTCACGCATATATTTTACTTGACTGGAAATGTCTGCTGCACAGTTTCCATGAAGTCATGCACATTAACTCTTTGCAGCTTTTGCCACATACATATGTGTACTACAATTGAGCAATCATTGATTGACTGGTGGTGGATAACATTTTTTAAATCAAACATGTTACCAGAACCCGAGCAACCAATTATTGTTTAATTGCATTGCCTACTTACATAAAGGTGCAAAAAGTTTATGTTCGTGACTGCACAGAAAATATGCGGCCGACATTTCCAATCAAGTTCAATGCATGCCAGACTTCTAGAAGTGATGGTTGCATATCTAGTTTTGCTTTCCATAAATATTCATTCCAATTTGATCCACGTTAGTTAATTTGCTGTCGTACTCTGATGATCATCATGTAAGTTTGAAACGCGTCAGTATGTGTGACTAACGGTAGTTCTGCTATGTTGTTCGACGACTGATTAAATACGATGAGATTGGTTTTTACTTCAAACTCGCAAATTTGATTTAGAATATTGTTACCATCACCCGCGCAATCAAGTATTGTTTAATTGTATTGTCTATATATGTGTGTGTGGCGAAAGCTGCAAACAGTTAATGTTTGTGACTGAATTGAAATCGTTCAGCCGGCATTTTCAAACAAGCACAATGTATGCGAGATTACTAGAGGTGAGCGCCGCACATCTACATTTGCTTTCCATAAATATGCATTTCGATTTGATCCTCGTTAGTCAGTTTGCCGTCGTAGTCTGATGATCATCGTGGAAGGTTGAAACGCGTAAATACGTGTGACTAATGATAGTTTTGTTATTTTGTTCGACGACTGGTTAAATACGATGAGACTGGTTATTACTTCAAGGTCGTAAACGTGATTTAATGAAAAAGGTTATCTGGAAAATGATCTAGTACTTTAATTTTTGTGTTATTTCTTCGTGATTAAAAAATATTTTGTTTCAATATCTGGCAAAATGCTTTTAAATTCAAATTTCTTTAACTAATATTAAGCGATAAATCCGATAGTTGTTTATTATAATCCGGTAGCAACTGAGATATAATGTGTTAATATGAAAACCAAAAATCCAATCGCAGTGTCTGTTTCATTTCAAATTTTTATAATAGTTTATGATTACATCTAATCTTTGTTAGTTGCTTATAAAATATTCCTTTTCATAACTCGTTCACATCTTTAATTGTTCACTTATCTGTTAAATGTTCATATTTTCTAATGTTGTACAAAAATGTTTGCTAGTTCTGGCTTTTTTATGCTCTAGTTTATTCTGCATTTTTGTAGTTTGAAAGTTATTGAACTTTTAAGTCATACTAAAAAAACCCACAAAGTTGATGTTGACTGTGGAGCAAACACTTGTCTGATAAATATCGAGATTAAAATACTCTCGGTTAAATATTTAATTAGTACAACTAGCCCACATTATCACAATGCTCAGAAGGTCGTGCAAATGTATTTTGGTAGGATATACATATACATATACATATATATATATATATATATATATAGATCCGTTGATTGAGATTTCCCAATTTCCCTATCAATCTTGAAGGAATGTCCTTGTTGCGATACTGAATTAATTGAAATTACCTGATCTGCGTTTTGACTAATGCAGCTTTCATTGACCTATATTTCTTTTTCATAATATTTCGATCTACATTACCGTAGATCTTCATTAGATGCATTTTCACGAAAGAAATTTGTTTCGTGAAAATGTAGATCGAAATATTATGAAAAAAGAAAATTACTGGAACAATGAAATCTGCGTTAGTCAAAACGCAGATCAGGTAATTCCCTATCAATCGTCGAGTTCATGGTTAAAGTATTCCAAGTCCATGGGAAATTGCTCGAGCAATTGTGAAAATACTTTTTTCCAATAGGAAAGAAAGTCATTGTGAATGTTATAAAATCTTAGATTGCAAATTGATGAATATCAATATTTATTGCATACTTATTTCTAATATTACATTTCAATGTGTTTGAATATTTTAATTTATTGCTCGCCCCACCGCTATAGCTACGAGTTAATTCCCTACATTCACAGTCAGTGTTACGCAATTAGTCATTCCTTCATATCTGGCTCAAGTTCCGCTGAAGTGGGTTTATCCTGAAATTTCTAAAAGAGAAAATAATTTCACTAGTATAACACTTATACGATTTGCCCGCAGTATCACGTCGTTTTCCATCTAGTTTACGTATAAATTTTAAGAAAAATAAATAGCTAACCTAATCCGATTTTTTTGGTAATAATACAGTTAAATCTATTTAATGTAAAAGGTAATAAATTATATCGACATCATAACCAAATAAGAATAATTCGTTGTCAATAACAAGAAATATTTAATCGTAGATATTGTAAAATAGTATTTATTGAACATTTGCGTTTTCGCTCCAACTTATCAAATGATATATTTATTTTGACAGTACATAAAAATTTTTAACTAGATGCAAGTCTACACACACTTTCATACACGTAGGTGTAGAAGATAACACTGTCCAAAATTCTTACATTTATTGACTAAATATATAATGGGTTTAATACGTAGAACGTGAAATTACTGACAAGTCACCAATAAACAGGAAACGCATGTGTTCTTTAGATTATGCGTTTTGCTCATGCTGATCTTTGCATATTCATCTGATCTCGTTCAACTTAATGTTTTACAAAGCTCGCAAGTTTTGTTAAAATTATTTTAATAAAAATAAACTTTTAGGACGTTGAACCGTTTCTTATGGTGGGAAAATGTTGGGGATAAAATTCATTCGTGTACTAAACTTTTGTTCAATATGTATTTTCCATCAATAGTATATGTTAAAATTTATGATTCATTAGAACTTTTCTTAGCCATAAACCTTATAACTTATGTAAATTTACTATATATATACATATATATAATATATATATATATATATATATATATATATATATATATATAGATGTATATATATATATATATATATATATATATATATATATATATATATATATATATATTCTTTATAATTGTTTAAAATTACAATGGGATTTCAGCCATTAATTGCATGTTGCAATTTAAAGTATGGAAAAGTGATGACCTAGCATATCGATCTTCTCATGATAAAGTATAATTAAATAGATTTAGTCTGTAATTTACTGCTTTAAGTGCACAGGATGATTCAATGCCCACCCATGTCTTCTGTCATGGAGCACATCCACGTTGACCTAATTACCTAGAAATCAGTTATTTAGAATACTGCAATACACGAAAAAAGCTTAAACGTCTCTCAAATTAGGAGTGAAATCGATAGGAGCAGACTCAAATTCTCCTGTTTGAACAATAATTTTCGATTTACTTGTAATTTTTTATTACATATTGGGCGCTCTGAACACAGATAAATATGTATTAATTTTAATAATTTTAACGAATCCAAAAAATCAAACTGTTTACCCAGCTAGTGTGTTTTAAACATCTAACTGAGCCAATTTCACATTGGCGAATTGCCTCAAGGTAAAATTAGGCAAATAGGACTTCTTTTTCTTCGTTGGTAAAAGTTCTTAAAATTGAACTGTTTACACAAAATATATGTATAAAAATTGACGATAAACATTGTGCAGAAAAGGAGACCTAAATTAGACAATTTAAATGTAAGTTTTACACTTTACGAACAAACAAACACTGCTATAATTATGTTTAATATAGAACAGATTGTTTTTGAATATTTCCTTATATATATATATATATATATATATATATATATATATATACATATATATATATATATACATATATATATATATATAAAGCTAGTGGTAATTGAAAACCCAAATGTATATATATGTATGATATATATATATATATATATATATATATATATATATATATATATATATATATATAACTTTCTTGTATATATTTTGCCAAATTTTTTTTCAATACGAATAGAAGTCGTTTTATATCATTTATGCAATCGAATTCTTTTTCGGGCGATATTTTGCTAGCTTGAGAAAACACCACTTCTATTGAATATCACCATTCGCAAAATATAGCAAAACTACCATCATTTACACATCGCAGACATTCCATTCTTTCTATTAGCGTTACGGTATGATGCTCGTAATTTAGCTTTTTGTCGTGCTCTTATCATAACTATGGAAAGTTAAAACGTGAGACTAACTGCGGTTTTGCCTGTGCGAATAAGTAATTACAATGGTATTGTCGTTTATCTCAAGCTAGCAAATACTATTTAAAGAATTGTTATCAGCAAAGACATAATAAATACTTGCTCATCAAATCTTTAAGACAGCATTTTAAAATGTCTGCTTTCTCCAATTTCCATTATTCGTCTAATTGATAGGGGGGAATTTAATTTTTCAAATGAAAATTTGCACTCATTTGGCTAAAATGTTTTCCAAACAAGTGTGTTGTGAAATATTTTTAAATATTAATTCGCACGTCAATAAGTTGGGACGTGTTTGTTTACATTATCCGCTTTTAAAATTTGATTAGGTTAATTGACTTGCAGGTTATGAAATTCGCTGTCAAACCTTTTCGAGCTACGTATTAGAAAATCAACAAATAGATAACAGCCAGGTCGATTCCTAGAAAAATGACAAGATTATTCCCAATGTAAAACAAAAATCGCATAAATACTTTATAGAAAACTGGGAGCTGACTTACTGCAAATTGAGTTTTTTCCAAACATAATTATTTAGAGCGAAGTTATCGTGATCAAATCAAACAGGTTTACAGTCAGCGTCAACATTATTGCCAACGTTTCCAAACTCCAGATTTATAAAGAAACATCAAAGCGAAAACGTTATTTATCATCACCATAAGCCTACTTAAACTCATTAACATTCTTAACATTTTCATCGTCATAATCTTCGGCAGCAATGCTAATTCATACAGGTTTACTATAAATCATGTTAACGTAACACGGATTATAAAGGGCCATTTTATTTTCACAAACACTCAATACAACTTAAATTTCTATAATTCAATATAGATAAATTAGAAATATAAAAATTAATGTGTTTGGTTTCATGTATACATTATACAATTACAAAAATGCATATACAGAATCGCCCATATGAACACATAAAAAGTATTCAATTAAACAATCATCTATTGCGTTTATGCAGACTTCGTTATATTCAAGTAGACACGAATATCATTTTATAAAATCAGTTACAAATAAATAGTTCATGGGACCTACAGCAGTTTGCTACATTTACTTTTAATCAAGGTTACGAACTCTCGCGATTTCGTTTCTAAATTCTCCGGAAGCATCTGCCGTTCATGACCTTTATCTACATGTCATGGTTGAACTCTCTCCGACGAGTGCACAAAGAATGGGTAGTATATCCTTTGTCATCGAGTAGTCGCAATTGCTCTAAAAATAAATGTAACACGCAATTTGTCAAAAAAAATTATGCTCATTTGTTCTCAGGAATTTCAATGTTTACGGAAGTCCTTTATAAGCAAACGAGAACTTCAAATGTCTGTTAAAGAAAACATTTAATTTAAACAACTCTTAATGAAAAAACGAATTCGAATCAATTTAAATTATTTCATATGTTATTTTACCTTTAAAAAGTATCCCACCATCTAAAATATTTATTATGTTTCCGTTATATTGGATGACTTACAAATGCAGGTACTATTTGGATGACCAATATGCAATTAATGTTTATTTTTAGAGGAAAACGCGTAAAAAACGTAAATTTAGATGATAAGCTCCTGATATGAAACTTTCTCCAGCTGTATATTTGTACACATGCTAAAGCCGCATTGGAGTACTATTTAGGTGGGACTAGCCGATTGCTAAATAAACAAATCAAAGAGCATTTAGACTCAACACGGTCGACATAGGGGACACATAATCCATAATCTCCGAACGCATTTTTTACAAAAATTACACACCAAACTCAATGCATTTCAGGGTGTTTTGCAAAGCAGGAATTGAAAATCAGCTGCGTATTGCGAGAAATATTAATTGCGACAGATTTTCTCCGCAGTTAAATATACGACAGGCATTCCATCGTGAAAGGAACATAAACTGGTTTATTGTCTGCGCAGGTAATTCAACCGAATATCCATTCCCTTTTAAAGTCAAAATATAATGCACAATATATTTTAGTCGAGTTTGTATAGTGAAAAAGAAAATTAACTTTTTCAACTGTGTTCTACGAACTTGTCTTTATACTTAAGGCTAGTTTCAATGCACACAGTATTTCTCAGTTTACATTATTCATTGACAAAACATAGCTGAATGTAAACGTATACATAATAATTACCTTTCATTTTTGTATTGAGGATAACATTATCGGTATAGTCTTCTAAACAAGAATAAGTTAATTCGCCTCTGTCACAATTACTAAGGAAATCACCCAAAACAAGTCAATTCCCGCGTCATCGTGTTTATTTTCTAACATTACGCAATCGTTGATTTTAAAAATTTATTGGAAATGAAAAATCACAAAAAAGTTTTTAGCAATGGCTAATCAAAGATTTCTTCTTTAACAATAGGAGAATCTGGTGGTTTAATAGATTTTTTACTGGTTAAAATCATGCTTCGTAAATTAAACGGTTAGACTAAAATCGGTATGCACTAAAGATTTTTTGGAGCTTTCAGTCACAACACTGATTTATATTTAAAGAACAGTGAAGAACTCCCTTGTCTTGTTACCCGCATGATCCCTTCAGAAATCCATCAATCCAAAAATTAGAACTTAATATAGCATAGTTTTTGCTACGAACTCTTCTTATAACATTTCATCTTTCCAGTTAATGAACTAGATTTCCAGCACGAGCACTTAGTGTTGAACAGACTAGGCGTATCGATTATTTATTTACAATTTAGTGCAATTTATCTACCATTCCATTTGCCTTCGTGTAGAATATTTATTTCGAGCTCGAATGTATGTATGCAGATATTATACGCACACAATTACGAGCACCTTTTTTTCGTTTTATAGTACGATAATCACTAAATAGTATAAACATTTTTATTAATGAGAAAACTGTCATCAAATCGCCCATTGAAAGTAGCTCTATTTTCAATTAGACTATTCTTATAATTAAACCATATTATCCTAAAATCTCCAATGTAATGTAAGTTTAAACTAATGTCACACTTAATGTTATAGAATTAGATACGATTTTTTTAAACCAATTATCATATTTGTTCTAATGGCAGTAGTAGAAAGAGAATCAATAGCAATATTAATTGTGCCAATAGAAGTAACAATCTTTTGACAAATTCGACAATCATTTGAGCGGCTCCTTTAATCACGCTATGCAACTTTTCTTCAATTTTGAAATTGGTGTACGAGGAAATATTGAATTTTGAATCTAGACAATTTATCTTTGATGCTCAAAACATGTATCTCTAAATAATTTGACTTAACTGGAACATCGCTACAGAAGCGAATTTAAACTGTCAAATTAAAAGCACCTATTATTTATTTATAGTCATGAATCACTTGCATATATGCATTTATATCTAAGGCATGATGCCAAAAACAATTTTAAACTTGTAGGCTTCAGAAAAATGCTTTATTTTCTGATCCTGATCGTTATCACTCATCACATTCTTTTCATATTCATGATTTTATACAATTAAACACAATACTTTTTTACAATCTTTGTTGTGAAGTACATGATCTCATGCGTCCAAATTTGTAAGCATTATGTAACAAATGACAAGTCATTATTGCGGTATTTCGCACTTCTGGTAGCAAGAAATAGATTAATTAATATGGTATTCCTTATTATTGATGTTTAATTATGTCCTATTGTCAGATAACTAAACCTTAAGCTTTGATATTATCTGCATATTTTTTCTATGCAAATAATATCTGGGGCAATAAGTCTGGCAGATGACAAGACAGGTGCAACGTTTAAACTGTCTCTTAGAGTGATAGGAACTACAGGCTTAGTTTACAGTGATTTCGCTTTGTTTGTCTTATAAATGTGTCAGTTTTTAGTTTTATCTTGATTTTTTCTCATTTAATTGCTTTCGCATAGGCCCATGAACGAGCTGTTGTCGTCGGCATCCCAGAACACCTTGCATTTATGTTTGTTAATTTCCATGTAAGCATCAAAAAATTGAGAATCCAGGTGAAAATGTCAACGACTTTACAGTAAACATTGAATTCGTCATTATAAATGTATCACTGCTAATGAATTATTAATACACTTAACTTCTGTCTTTTCCATCATAAACATAATATGAAAAATAGCTGTTTTAATAGTTCAAACATATTTATTATTGTCATCATTATTACCATCATAAATTTCAACGCAAATTTTTAATTAAGCGATGCATATCTTCATCCGAATCATTAAAATAAATCACATTTACAGCACTTCCATTGTCATTTTGATTCACGGAAAACACGAAATCGTATTTGACAAGTAAAATCAATTGAATTCTTAGATTAAATACTGTTTGTTGCGGAGAACTAATATATATGCAAGTATGTATTAGGTGTTGCGAACCTAGTAACAAATTAGTTCAGCTGTAACGAGAAGGATAAACCAAAGATAGCATGAACGGATAGTATAATCTCGTGCACATTCGTTTCGTGCTTACTGGCGACTCATCAGTAGGAGCCGGTATTACGCCCTTTAACCACTATATATTTGGGTGAAAAATGTGGGATAATAGGACGGTGACAATCTCCTAGACGAATGTGTAAACCTGCAATAGTGAAGCTAACATCATCTAAAGTCAACGACAATGCGACTTCAACGCTAACTCACACTATATAAAATATATACCGAGTCTATAAAGGATTCTAACACTATGAATTTTGTGTCAGTAACCGATACCAACATTATAGTAACGAAAAGATACATGGTACTAACACTATGGGTGAAGAATGTGGGATAATAGGACGGTTAAAGGGCGTAATGCCGGCTCCTACTGATGAGTCGCCAGTAAGCACGAAACGAATGTGCATGAGATTACACTTTCCGTTCATGCTGTCTTTGGTTTATCCTTCTGGTCACAACTGAACTAATTTGTTACTAGGTTCGCAACACCTAATACATACTTGAATTCTTAGAGTTTTTGCATTTATTCAATAATGTTTATGTTCTTATTCATTCGGACAGTATTTTTAAATATAATAATTAAGACCGTCCACACACCAATCATCATAATGATTACCTTGTTTCACGGCTACTCTTAGCATCATTGCAATCTGTTTGCGTTTAAAATATTTGCTTTAAATGTGAGGGTAAAGCAGGTGAACTAACCAGTTGATTTGATTTTCCCCTCTCTTGAGATAATCATTTATCTCAAGTGTGCACGTATGGGTGTGTGTGTGTGTGTGTGTGCACGCACAGAAGTGTGTTTATGAGCACAGCGAAATTGACATATGCTGTTGTAAACGGCAATCAAGGTTGGTCAGGCAACCGTTTTTATGCTGGGTGAACAGCATTTGTATAATTAAATTTGTTGCCTATTCATGTCGCATTGTCGGGCAAGAGCTTAATTCGTGGTAAAAAATAAAATTTTCTCAGGTTAAACAAAACCGCTGCTTTCAGTTCCGTTAATCGACCGGCAAAATGTTCAATATTATTTTGGACGTATTTTATTGATATTTGGAAAAAAAATAAATCGTTGTCGCCGTTTTATTTATCACCCAATCACTGCTTATGTTGTAAAGTCGTTCGAAGTATTTTCGTTTATTTACAAATAAATTAGCTCACATAAAATTTCGCCCATATGTGAAAACCTATCATTCGTACCAATGAGAAATTACAGTAGTGAAGTGCCAATAAAATTACTTTTATGTGAATTCACCATTCAACCAGCCTATATGATAAGCAAGGTTGATACCAAATTGCAGTTACTAATTGGAGACTTCATACAAATTAATGCATAATAACTTATAAAAACGCCTGCTTAATGTAAATTTAGAGGATCGGTTCACTGCAATTTTGTGTCCAATGAAATTTTCTTAAACACACACAATAGCTGCGCAAAGCACGATGGTCATTGGGTAGTAACAATTAATAAAATAGATAATCCCAGAGATTTTTAGGCCAAACACATTTCGTAACGTGGTAAAAAATTTGCCAAAGGCCGAGATAATATTTCAAATAAAGCACAAAGATGTAAGCACGTTTATGTTTGACTCCTAAAGCAAGAAATTGCAAAGACAAGCTGCTATTCGTGGCACACTCTTTCCACAAAAAAAGTACAACTGTTTAGTCCCCTATTACATCGAGATATTACTTTTTCTGAGCAGATTATTTCAAGTCTAATTCAAGCCAAATTTCCAATATATTTGCTATACTGCTACACATCACCTTGAAATGCCATAAGTTTAGCTCAAATACTACTTTATTATAAGTGTATTAGGTGTTGCGCACCTATTAACAAATTATTTCAAATAAGATCAGAAAGAAAAACTAAGGTCAGCAAGAAGGGAAAGTGTAATCTTGTGCACATTCATTTTGTGCTTGCTGGCAGCTCATCGGTAAGAGCAGGTATTACGCTTTTAACGCACTATATATTTGGTTGAGGAATGTGGGAATATATGACGATACAATCTCCTATATGAACGTGTAAACCTGCAGTAGTGAAGCTAACATTTTATAAAGTCTTGACAAAGCGACTCCGGTACCAAGTCGCGATATATAATATATATATACCGAGTCCGTAAACGGTTCCAAAACTATGGCTTTTGTATCAGTACCCGATACCAACTTTATGGTACCGAAAATGTACATGTTACTAAAACTATGTTTGCCGAGTCGGTACATGGTACGTAGACGGTGTATTTCAATGCATGCTATAGTTCACCATAATTGAGAGTAACAACTATTTCTGAACACATGGTACTCCGGCATATCCATAGACTCGGGCTTTCATCGTTTTCCGGTATCATATTTCGCGGTAATCATGACATAATTCAATTAAATATATAACGGTTAGATACCTTTTGTGGTGGAGAACGATTTTATACGCAATTATGTATTAGGTGTTGCTCACCTAGTAACAAATTATTTCACATATGACCAGAAGGTTAAATCAAGTACCCTTTACCCACTATATATTTGGGTGAGGAATGTGGGAAAATAGGACGCTACAATCTCTTAAGCAAATTTGTAAACCCGCAGTAGTGACGCTAACTTCATATAAAATCGTGTTCAATGCAACTTCAAAGCCAACTCACTATACATACTACATATACCGTGTCTGTAAATAGTACAAATTCAGTGGCCCATCCCAACTCTCTATATATTGATCAAGTACTGCTGGACATTTTGATTGCTACAAACATCCATATTTTGAATTTAGGCTTCGTTTTATTAATTGTATATGCAATTTGTATATATATATATATATATATATATATATATATATATATATATACATATATATATATATATTATATATTATATATATAAATACAATAAATGCGAGAATACTTGAGATGTGAGCAACATATTTAATATTGTTTCCGATATATATACATTGCGGTTTGACCCTCGCAAGTCAGTTTGCCATCGTACTCTGATGATGATCATGGAAGGTCGAAACGTGTCAGTATATGTGGCCCCGACGATAGTCCTGTTATGTTGTTCGATAGCTGTTCAAATTCAGTTTGATTGGTGTTTATTGCAAGCTAGCTTCAACATTATGCTTACTAGAAGTTTTTTGTATAAAATAACATCAACTGCGCATTAGACCTCAGAGAATTGAATGCTATTGTAGTTGTACTAGTAAATATTTCGGATGATACGCCCTCTCGAAAAGTTAATCTGACATATATCACCTTCTTGTTGGATACGGTTTCAGTGATTTGTCGTCGATGATTATGCTTTAACTTTGGTTCGCCAAAATACTTCGAGGTACCCGGTTTCTAATGAAGTTGCTCTGAATACAACCATTTCTTAGCATTATAATACTTCCGAGTAGACTTTCTTTAATTCTTTTGGATAAACTGTTTATTATATTTTTATTTTGAGAAATTAGGACAACGTTGTACATCTTTCAATATGTATACCTTTATAGACTGTCATCTTCTAGTCATAATAGAAATACGTCGCGCTCACAACTAAATTTAATATAACGGTCTACTTTGCTAACACTATCATTTGTTTAGATATGTTCTTTAATTATTATGAAGGTGTCATCAACACACTCCAGATATGTATATATATATAATAAATTTGTACTCCTATACATGACTTTTTCCTCAATTAAAATTAAAAATGCATCAATCTGTCTGAACTCAAATTTATACATGACCTTACGTGACACGGAACGCCATTCCTAAGTGGAAAATTCAATTATTTATTCTCACTTTCATGCAGGTGTAGCGCAGTCTGGGAAAGAGAAAATACTATTTTTGGTAGATCGAAGATTAGCAATTTCCCCGATGATTTCACAACTTTGTTGTTCGGCTTCGTTACATGCAATTATGAAAATGTTAGGACGTTTAAAAAATGCAATAGAAACTCAGAACCTGCTATTTGACAAATTGGGCAACCAGATCACAGCGTCGGAACCTAATATTAGTATCTTTCATCTACGCACACTTTTAGTGTTCAAGAGTGCTGACAAGCGCCTGATTATGAATGCCATCGTCAGAGAATATACTAATCTGCACGAACATTTATCTGGTAATGCGCAAGCCCTCAAAGCATTTTCAGGGAACTCTGATGAGTTCGATTTTAACTATGAGAGTTTGACCTAATCAGAAAAAAAACAGAAAGTATTCTTATTGCCTTGAAACTGTCTCTATATTGCTAAACTATCTTAACAAAAGCCACACTGGAGAGTCTATTTGATAATGTTGCGTAAAGAATTTCACTAGAAGACTAAATTTGTCCATATTTTAAAAGGTTGAACTACGTGCTGTCAGTGCATGTGACTGACGATAGTTTTTCTACGTTTTTCGACGACTGGTTAAATACAATGCGATTGGTGATTATTTCAAGCTCGTAAACTTAAGCTAAAGGTTTGTTACAACCTATATGCATGTGGCAAAAGCTGCAGTAGGTTAATGTTCTTGACCCTGTAGAAATTGTGCAGCCGATATTTCCTATCAAGTACAATGTATGCGAGACTACAAGAGGTGACAGACGTATGCACAATTTTGCTTTCCATATATATGTATTACGCTTCCATCTTTGCTAGTCAGTTTTCCGTCTTATTCTGAGGATCATCATGGATGCTCTAAACGCGTCAGTATGTATGATTGACGGTAGTTTTGTCATGTTTTCGACGAGTGGTTAAACACAATGGAATTGATGTTTACTTCAAGCTCGCAAACTTGATTTAAGGAATTGATACAAATTTCAGTTGGAGTAAGCAATTTGTCACAATTAAGACCCGTCATGTCATTGTTCAACCCTCCACAGCACAAACTGGCGAGAGAACTAAAAGCAATTCTACAAAAAGCACAAATTGATATATCACACAATTGTGTTCGCAATACTACTTAATTTATATATATCTGTAAAATCCCATAATGTCAACAATAATAAATTCACTTCGTTCATTATCAAAAATCTAGTTACAAGCATTACTGTTGACATGAACTTTGATTTTACCGTACGCCAATCGATTAAAACCATTCATCATTTCGAATACCTGCAAGTCATCTATAAATTCCCCAAAATATATGCCCTAGAGTCGTTCGATTCGCCATCAATGTTCATTATTTCACGCAAGTCGTTGAAATGATCGGCAGTCTGTTAGGAAGTTTACTGTCCGATGTCTACATTTTCTATCTGGCAACATTAAAGCTAAAATCACTTTTTCAAAAATACTATCAAACATATATAAGGTATGTTGATGGCATCTTTAAAAGCATAAAGGCAGATGTCCGAACAAATTAGATCCTTAAAGATTACAACAATATGTACCATGATAAAACGCAAAATTATTACGCAAAGCAGAGGCTGGTGAATGCAACATACTTAATTCTCAGCTAATTAAACAAACGAAGTTCGTACATGTAGGAAAGAAAATGCATCCAGTAGACCGGTTTCGTCCATATTGGGAACTCATCATGTACTGGCCGGAATTTGACGCGGATAGGGCTCGAACCTGGACACGTCTGCTTCGGAATCTGGTGCTCTAACCACTGAGCGACCCCGGCGCACTTGTGATCAAAGCACTAGATTCTGAAGCAGACGTGCCAAGGTTCGAGCCCTGCTTGCGGTAAATTCTGGCCAGTACGTGATGAGTTTCCATTAAGCACAAAACCATCTACTGGATGAATTGCCTTTTCTACACTATAAAATTCTTAGTTTATACTGGCAAATGTATGCACATAATGGGTCAGGTGTTTATATCAAGTTCGCAAAATTTTTTTATAGTAAATGTTATCACCGCCCGCGCAACCAATGTTCGTTTAAAATCGTACATGATTTAAATATAAAATGGTGAATATTTTGTTCTTATATTTGTTTTTGCAAGCGTTGGCATGTACGTTGCCCGCTTCCTGATGGTTGGTGAATAATTTATGCGTTTAGTAAAAATTCAACTTTCATGCTTTGAAAACAGGTACCAGAAATTACAGCCGATTTGAGTTTTGTTAAAAAGAAAATGTTCTTAACTTTTCGAAAAATATCTGTCTTATAGCTAATTTATACTTCCATATATAACTTATTTTTCAATTAAAGGAACTAATATTTGCAACTATGTAATAGATGTCGCGTACTTATTAACAGGATAGTTCAATTAGTATAAGAAGTTTTTGCCAAAATAATCATCATTAAGAGGTATAATGTCATGTTCACGGGCGTTACGTACTCACTGGTGGCACATTAATATAAGCTAGGAGTACGGCCTAAGCTCAATATATATTTGGTCTGGAAATGTCAAATGTTTTGACGGGGCAATCGCCAAATTTAACCAGATTTAAAAGTAGCATACATACAGAACGTTTGCTACTATAAAAAGCCTTATACTCTAGCCTTCAATTATCTCTGGAATAGCAGGCGTTCTGAATGGTTTCTCTCTCTCTCATATATATATATATATATATATATATATATATATATATATATATATATATATATATATTTTATTTTTTTAAATTTATTTGTTTATATATAGTGAAGAACACAAATTTGCGCAAAAAGTTGAAACGAAAGACTACACTCGGAAAAATAGCACTCATACACGTAACAGCGAACAATTCGAACAGATGGTTAATTCTCAAGCCATCAATACAATAATGACCAGATCTCAGACATCACTTTGCAATACAGTGAGGAGGACCTTTACATGCAAACAGGCACACACACAGACACAAACGCATACACACTTACCAATCAGCCAAAACAAGAAATAGAAAACCGAGTCATATTTGTTGCCACCCACATATTCAAATGAAAACCCAGAATGTATATAAATGAAAGATTGTAGAGCGAAGTTTAGTATTCTCGAAATAAATGACCATTATCCACTTTGTTATTAATGTGTTTTTCTTCCTAATTATATATATATATATATATATATATATATATATATATATATATTTATTTATTTATATTTATATATGCTGATTAATATGTATAGGTCAAGTTGGAGAGAAAATAAAACTATTTTTTATTACTTTTACGAATTTTTAATTTGCAGCATTGTGATTAGTATTTGTTACGCGAAACTTTTAAATTGCACATATCAAAACGTTTCTTAATTTACCGTTAGAATCTCTTTATTTGTCACAGCTGATACAATGTCCAATGTACTACTTATGTTTTATTTTCATTCGTTTACTTTTGGTTTATGTTGGATTTCTTTATGCACGTTTGATAACTTACTTAAAAAAGAACCGGATTTTGAGTAATGTGTTGGAATGCTAATTTTTTACTTATTTATCTCTTCACTTTGATTGTTTTGTAGAGCGATCATGCTGTATTCAACGAAATTTGATTATGCAAGCGATTATTATTAACACCTGCCACTCTTCATAAGGATTTCGACTGTTTTCTACCGCATATGATTCACAAGGGGCAAGTTAAATTGATAAAGACTTACATTTGCAGGTTTACACATTCGTATAAGAGATTGTACCTTCCACTTGTCCCACATTCCTCACGCAAATGTATAGTGGGCAAAGGGCGTAATACCGGCTCCTACAGTTTAATTGCTAGTAAGCACGAAACGAATGTGAATGAGGTTATACTTTGCGTTCATGCTGTCTTTGGTTTATCCTTCTGTTCATATTAGTACTAATTAGTTACGAGGTGCGCATCACCTAATAAATAATGGCATATATATTAGCTCTCCGAAACTAACAGTATCTAAATGAAACTATTTGTTTGTTTCAAAATTGGTAATCGTTGCCGTCAACTTGACTTTGTAAAATTCCAGTTATTAACGGCATTAAACCTCCGTCTTGCAAATTTTAGTAGGTATTTTCTCGGGTATTTATTTTATGTTGATACTGCTTAAATAAGTTATAGCCGCTTAAAGTCATCGGTGTATACAGTAAATACGCCCGGACGTCTGTTGTATAAAACGATTGCATTTCTCTTGGTCAAATCTTCGTTATTATTGAAGCAAAATTTTTATCTTCATTTGAAGAAGCTGTCCTGGATATTTTTCATGCTAAAGGTTTCATACTGTAAAATTTTACTCCTTTCATTGTTGACGTTGATGAAATTGTATTTCCATTTGAAATTGAGAAAAGAATTAAACTGGATGCTTTGTTTGTGATAATTAGTTCAGTTGCAAGCATAAATGTAAATAAAATAATTCAATCATTACTTATAAAAGGTAATTCTTACAGTATTCACAGTACTTGACATCTGTTTCCAAATATTCCTGACAAATAAGACATGACGCAATGTTGTAGTAATATGTTCGGGATTATTGAAAATTAAACTGTAGGTATTGATTTTATAGGAAGGGGGTAGCTAATGACAAGATAGTGCAAATAGATAAAAGATATACGCGAAGCTCAGAATTAATGTCTATTGATTTAATATGTAATCGTAAAGGAGATAGTTATTTTTCCTTTTGCACGTTCCTTGACAAAATATATAACAGGCATTTTTAAGATAAAGTGTTAGCTCCCATATTGAAAAATAGTTAGCAAACACAAAACGCGTATTTACATGAGGCTAGACTAGTTGTTTATGCTGACTTCAGATGATCCCTCTGACCGTTTTTGAACAAACTTCTTACTACTTACGCTATACGTAATACCCACAAGCAAAACAGTTTATTTCAACAAAACAGGGAATAAAACACCATGAGAGACTCCATGGTGTGATGTCATGATTACAGATAAAATTTGTCCATTATATAAGGCTTCGCTGCCGTAGAATGTATTCAGAAACTTTATTATTCATAATATTGTGACAACTAACCAAAACCCCACAACCATAGAGTTGGAATCCATTATGTGCTTGATTCATATTATATAATGTGAGTTGGATTTGAGGCCACATCTCTAGTCTTCATGCAAATTTTGCTATACTACTGCTTTTTTGGGTATAGGTATGAAAGTTTGCACTGTCAAACTTTTTGTGGTGCCATGTTTGAGGCCTGAAACATTTGAACATCTCTATTTGAGGCTGAAGTGAGTACAAATGAAATTCTACTCAAAATGGCAAGAATTAAGGTGCATAAAAATCAGAAGTTTGGAATTATCAATCGAGTCTCAGAAAAAAATAAATCAAAGAATATTGAGTAATTTTTTTCGGACGTAGGGCGCTTTATACGAGTAAACACCTATAAATAATTTATATACAAATAAAGTAATTGTGTTTTGTTATTTTGCCGTTTTGTGGCAGTTTGGAATGATTGGTCCGGATATTCTTTAAATCACGTTTGCGAGCTTGAAGTAAACACCAATCCCATTGTATTTAACCAGTCGTCGAACAACATAACAAATCTGTGGGTGTCCCTTAACAGGGCCACCCACAGTCATCATCAGCAAATTCTGTGAGTGTTTGATAACGTTTGCAGCTTGTGGGTGTCCAGAAATCTTTCTACACATTTGCTCTGCCTTTCTGATCGTTGGCTGGTGATCCTTTGAGTAGATGCACCTAAATAAATAGAATTGTCGAAGCAGGATGTGTTAGTTGCCGTTCGAAGGCCTAGACTTCGCTTGTTAAAGATCTGCGGCAACACCGAGGTGGCTCGCAAACGTGGATATCTGATTAATAAATGACCGATTACAAGAGACTGGCGTGACTGAAAACTAGTCACAGAATGACACAGCAAGGAAAACGTAAGTACAGCAGTCGGCGTAGATGGTCAGTGAAACAGCGAAGGCGACAGCAATCACACGTAGCGAACAGAGCAGAATGTGTGTTGCGTGGTAACTCAATCGTGCTTATATAGATGCGAAGTCGCACGCAATTGGTCAACTGTTATTTTGCGCGTTCTTATTGGTTGAGCGTATTTAAATTTGACAATTTCTCGGCGACTTAATCTGAGCCGTTACACCTTATGTGCAGCCGCTATTTCTATTTCAGTTCGATGCCAATCTGATCGAACGTTTGTTGAAGCTGGTCTAGTGGGTGTTCGGACGATAGTCAATTGATGTTGTGTTTTGTGACTCGTGTCCACTCGATTAAAATATCAAGTTGTTAACACTTTTGAATGTTTAGGCCGTACGCTTGTTTGTATATATATATATATATATATATATATATATATATATATATATATGGTAATTAAATTCCAGTATACGAAACGAATACAAAACACTGGTTTTGGGCCTTATCTCTTTTTAATAAACAGTCATCAGATCAACGTGAATCTGAATGTGTTCTTAGCGTCCCAAACAAAACAACTTTACCTATCCTCAGGGTTGTTATGTATCTCTATTTAACAAAGTTTTTTTTTAATCAACGTAAAGCTGTACGCTTAAACAGCTTTCCCGTATAAATAGACCCCATAGACAAACAGTTAATTTAGTTACACATTTTAATTTCGACAATGATGTGTCTAGGCCACATAAACTTTTTCAACATCAAACAGAACAACATCAACCACAACAACTTCTTACGATTTCGATGCGACTTTATACAATGTTTCTCCGGCATCTCGGCTGCTCCTCCCTTATAGTTGACAAAGTCTGTAGTTTATGCAGAACGATTGGTAACCCGCACTGACTTCCGTTGATTTGATTACCCTGACGGTGGGTATTTGCGTTTTATAAGGGAGAATAATAGCCAAATCCGATTTACGTTGATTTGATTAAAATATAATGAACAAAGACGTAGCAAAAACTTGTTGGTGGGAATAGGTCTTATACGATAATTTAACAACGCGTCTTGTCTTTAAATTGTTGACTCTTTGATGTAAAGACGCAGAAAAACCTCGGTGGCTATGTTAAATGTGTAAGGAAAGCTAATAGCACCTTCTTCTGGGCTTAATTGATATCTATTCTGTAAACAAAGATGCACCGAACCCCTGGTGGCTGGCATTTGTGTTTAATATTAAAAACTAATAACCCAGTCTGCTTTTAAAATTTCGTATTGTTGTCTTCAAATTCTTTAATTTAAGCCATTACCTGTCTGTCTTGACCTTTTCTTCGAAACTCGGGCAGGCGGTAATTGGCCTGTGGCATAGAGGATAGACTAGGAGAACGGGCTGATTATAAGATGATAGAGCAATTTGAAATGGTTCAACAGGCTTTGATCATTTCATTGGTGCTTGTAAAGCCTCGTGCTATTTTCATTGCACAGGCCATTCATTTTCTTCACTCAGTTCTATAAAACGATTATTCAATGCATAAGCGATTAAATAGTAAAGCGTAATGGCGTGCAGTATCGTAGCTAAGACATTTTACATTTGACCTTGTGCATGGCAGTTTTTCTTGAGTGTCTTGGGTAGAAAGCATTTAAAGCTATTGACATAAGTATGACTTTGCGAACAATATGGTGGTTTTATTAGTTATTTTTTGAAATTCCTAAGCATGCTGAAAAACAGTTTGATAAATCCAACAAAATGGTGCCACAATAATCGCTGTGATTCTGAAAATGAAAAAGAACAAGACACCGTCATTTCTTGAGATTCATTGCAAATCTTTTATTAACTGCATATTGAACAGATCAGTTTTCTAAAAAAAGTATGGAAAGCACAAAAATGATATTTCAACAGCTACACTCCCTGCAAATGTAAAACACTTTTAGTTAGTAAAGTTTGTTATAGGAAATTGCGTATTTCTTCGCGTGAATAATTGTACGCTAATTTATTTGATGAGTGTAATATTCATATAATTTAAGAGTAAGCGCCACATTTTGTTACTAAGCAAAAGCCCTACGATGTAAATGGTGTTGCAACAGATAAGGCGCGTGTGTATATTCACCTTCACAAAAAATTTGAAGTGTGAATGGAAGACACAAAGAATGATTGTGGTCTGCATCGGTTTTCCTATATTTTTTCAGTTGACTTAGTTTTTATTTAATCTTTTACTTTACCTCACTTATATAGTGTGCGACAAAATCCCAATACCATCTGTGTCCAGCGTTATCTACAATTAGAATTTTACCTATGATGCATCTTATTTCAAAAGATGCAGTAGAAGATTAAATTCAGGCTTTTCATAGCACATACAGAACGAATATGTGCAAAAAAATATTGTTGTTGCACGAATAAATTTAATTAAAAATCTTTCCATGTGGGAAATACGACGTCACAAGGCAATGCTTTCAAGCTTTAAATAAAACGGATTGTCGGTCTATACTTCCTTATTTTGAGGATAAAATAGTAAAAAAATTTTGTCCATAGCTGTTTAAACAAAAATATTTTTTGCATCCTGGCATTACCAATGGGCCTTTTTCGCATCAAATGCAATAATACTTTCTTATGCTTCGATTATCTGAAAATTCTTAACTGGTAATTTTGTGCACTGTCCTTTTTAAGACCAAAGCAATTAATATTTTATCATCACTCTAGTAATTCATTTGAAAAATTGACTGGAATCGCTTACGTACAATATATTTTTTAAATTATTTTTACATTTCTATCTGGAAATAACTGATTTATATATTTAAAAATAAAATATCCTGTAAATTTGGTCGTTAAATTTTATAGATCTTATGCAATAGGGTGCTTTAGTCCCATCGAAATTCAAAAGAACTTTATTTACTTATTTCATAAATTATTTTTCTGGTTATAAAAATTATATTTTCTAAGCTGCCTGATAAATAATCTTCCACAATGACAGATTAAATTTGCCTAGTTTTCTTTAACACCAGTTACAGAACCTGTTTATTTACATTAAATATCGTGGAAGAAACATCACGTGGTTTATCTTGAATAACGATCAACTTTCTGTTTTTCTATAAAAGAGTATATATTTTTCACCAAACCTTTTTAAACTTTAAAGCGAAACGTTTTAAACTGTGAATTATACAGGCAAATTCCAGTCATCCATTTCCGTCAGTTTAACAACTACGTAAAGAAGTTCAAATTTCATAACAGAATTATGTCAATCCTTTCAGTTCAGAAGCATTTCAAAACTTATTGAATTAAAATTGTTTCAAGAAAAGTCAAAATAAAAATAATGAGAAGAAAATAACATAACTTAAATTCAAAAATATTTGAAGCAGAAAATTATTGAATATCATGTGAATAATCAACAAATACACTAAGTCCACGTCAAAAAACTCGTTAATTATTTGAAGAAGAGTCGACTAATTATGCAGTAGTGTAAATTAGTAGTAAATCAATAAAACCTAATAGGCTGATATACCTATCGATTAAGCTGGCATTTTAGATATTTTAGAAATATTCCTCTATCTCGATGAATCATAGGTCTCGGTTCTGTATTAGGCCAAGGAACCTGTTTAATTACCTGGCTTACGGTGCGGAACAAAGTAAAACTATCTACCTGTTTTACACACCAACTCACAAACAAACAAAAAAACAGTAATCTGTCTCGGAATCAGCATCATGCAAACACATTTATTTGTTTACACCCTCAGCACTGGATTTTCGTTATTTTCAAACACAGTCAACAACAATGCATCTCAGAGGCTTATTGAAAGAAATAAGTCTTAGCTTCAAAGACGACTCTCAAGAAGAAAGCTGAGCTATCTATTTAATTATTTAACAAATCACACATTTAGCGTTTGAATTTTTGCGGGGTGCCAACTTCATATTTTGCATTGACGCGTTTTGCGTACGCGGGTTGTAGATTTGCACTAACAATTTCACAAAGATCCCATTGATTAGCATTTCCCCGTATGCCTTTGTTTGGTTTTCGATCAGGCTGGATGCGTAATCATCCCTTTTCGATAAACTGTAACATCGTTCATATTAATTATTAAAATGCGCTGTTGTGTAATCTTGTTTACTTGCAACGTTTCAAGGAACTTCAATAACCGTTTCCATCATCCAGATGAAGTCATTTATATATATATATATATATATATATATATATATATATATATATACAACAAAATACCCACAATGGCAGATTTAAGCAAATGCTTGGTAACCTACGTTCCGAAACCATTCTAATTATATTTTCTTTTTTTGACTCATCAATTGTTTTAAACAAAGAATTTGTCTCAGTAACTAAACTCGATATATGCAAATGCCTAGCGCACATGAAAAAAGGTAAACAAAGATCACGCAACAGCGCATTTCCAATGATTGGTATGAACGATGTTGAAGCCATCGGAAAAAGGGACGATTTCGCACCCAGCCTGATCAAAGACAAAACAGAGGAACACATGGAAAGGTAAATCAATCGGACTTTCGTGAAACTGTTAGTGCAAAGCTACAACTCGCGTAAGCAAAACGCGACAATGAAAAATCACAAACTGTTTAGTAGGCAATACTATTTGGCTGATAAGCCATCGCAACCGGTATCACTCGCAACAATTCATGTATATTATGAATTTATTCCAACAGAAAAGCTTATCTTTTTTACTGGAAACAATATACGTTTTGGATTGAGATAAAACATATTTTGAACTTTGTAAATCATGCTCAAAAAATCCAGAGAGCACGTTTAAAAGGCAACTCATCCTATGCATAATTATAGGCCAACCAGTCATTTTAGCTAGGAAACGCCAACAGGCGTTGTTCGAATCGCTAACAGCATAATCGAAAATCCTCCATATTTACCAGGCCATACGAAACTGTTGATGCGTCTACATCTTTTATATCATTATCCATTTCAGCCTCTAAGATCGAACATGATTATATGTATAATTAAACGTACATGGTGAAAAACACCTGATCCATTAAGAACATACATTTGTCAGTGTAAACTAAGAATTGTAAAGTTTAGAAAACGCAATTCATCCAGTAGATCGGTTTCGTCCTTATTGAGAACTCATCACCTACTGGCCAGAATTTGCCGCGGACAGGGCTCGAATCTGGGCACGTCTGCCTCAGAATCTGGTGCTGTAACCAATGAGCAGATTGGCTCAGTGATTCCGAAGCAGACATGTTCCGAAGCTCTGTCCATTGTAAATTCTAACCCGTAATTAAGGATGAAATCTACTAGATAATTACCATACAATTCTTAGTTTATACTGACATATATATGTTCTTCGAGAGGGTCGGGTGTTTATATCAAAATTGCACCCTTGATTATAGTAATGATTCTATGTATTCAAAAGAACAACTAGTGTACGTAATAACAACGTATTTAGATATATTCAAATTTATTCATTAGTAAACTATTCTAAATAAATCAGAGAACAAGTTTGATTGATTTAGTGCTATTTAACCATTTGAACCATTGATACCGGTGCTAGTTTATATATTTGAATGCTTGGAGCCAGTAGACTGGCTCGATTTTTTGTACTTTAATCACCATAAGAAATAAATTATGCAAACTCATTTAGACTTCTTCTTCCTTCAAAGATATTGGCAGATCGTATTTAATACACCGGAAAGCCACAGTCACTGTGCGTCTGTTCAGTACAAAATGTAATTGACCATGTATCTTTGTAAAAAAATTATTTTTTTCAGATTCCTCGTATTTTAGATTGACTTGGTTTAAAAGTCACCTCATTTTATACGTAATTTTAGGGATTTTATCAGTTATAACTAGCATAATCGTGCCTACAGGTTCTGCAAATACTATTGCCAGTTTATATTTGTGATTCATTTGAGCCCAAAGACGCTCTTCACTGTTTGTCCAGGAAACAACAATAAATGTATACTACGCCAACGCATTTACATTTTAGCATTTTAATTGGCCAAACAAACCAATCTGCCGTAATAAAACCGAGAGGCGTTTGATTTGTTAAATGTTCAGAGCAAGATTTGCTAACTGTGTCGCATCTACAAATAATATTTTGTTCCAATGTCTCATACTTCAAATATCCAAACACAAATGGCAATTCGACTACTAGGTCCACGTTGGTTTACTCGTCTTTACTAGCACGAAAAGCTGGTAGGCCCTAAAAAATTGTACCCTGCCTAGCAGACAACGATTTATGACTACTAGGCCCTAGGACGAGTTGATGTTATTGACATTTCAGAGACGTAATCCATTTGAGATTAAAGGTTAACATTTCACTGTGTACTGGATGCACCATACGATGCGAACTAGCTCAAACATTTGGATTTTGGGAAATTTTATACCACATTTGCCAATCTAATGCAACTAAAACTGAGAACACGCTTCGTTTCGTAAATTTCATTTATAGATGGACTGACCAAGTCATCTGAATAAGAAAACCTTCCATATGCCAGTTTTTTACTAAGTTTTCATTGAAAAACTCGTAAATATTCGGTAGGAGATGCAGGGAGCATTTGAAATACAGCCCCCCCACCCTCCGCCTTGTATACAGTTCTTTTTAACACCTAGGTCAGCCAAACCGTTGGATCTGCTACCTTTTTAAATTATTTGACAGTCTCATCTTTATTGAAAACACCATTTGATTTATTTTTCAATTTGGCAATTAACTTTTACCATGTTCTTACAAAATAAGCCTATGTTCTGTATTAAAACACATACGGCGTTCGATTGTTGAAATGTTCAGCCATGGTACATCACACAAATGGGCTGTGTGCAGAGGCCTCTTAATTGAAAGGTAAGTAAATTCACACGCCGTTCATATGCAACTCGTCATTACTAGCCTGGATTGTCTATGGCCATTTAGGAAACGGTATGATGTTTATTGGACCTTCCTTTCTAACTCCTATGTACTTAAGCTGTTGATAGTGCTGTCATTTTAGAATACTGATATTTAAGGTTAAATGTGAACTCGTAAATATACTCGCGAATCAAACTCTGATATCCACATGGTTAAAAAAAATTAGATGTCTTTCAATTCTGAAATTGATTAGCACTGTTTCTAAAATAAAATGGAAAATGAGTTGGAGTAGATGCTTTCTTCAGATAAATTGGTCATACCAGTTGAATTAACAATCGCATGTGGTTCTTCAAATCAAGCATGCGAGCTTGAAGTAAACACCAATCCCATTGTATTTAACCAGTCGTCGAGCAACATAGCAAACCTACCGCCAATCGCACGCACTAACGCGTTTCAACCCTCGATGATCATCATCAGAGTACGACGGCAAACTGACCAGCGAGGATCGATCCGCATTGCATATATATGGAAAGCAAAATTGGATATGCGGATCTCACCTCTAATAATCTCGCATAAATTGTACTTGACTGGAAATGTCGGCTGCACAATTTCTATGTAGTCTCATGTGGTTCTTGTTACGCTTATTTCATTGAAACATCAAGTACATAGTTATTTTCAAAAGATTATAGTACCTGTTTAGTAAGTGAGCAAGACCTTGTGTCTTGCTGGATTCTTGTAAAGTTGTGCAGCAAATTGCATTATAAGTTAACGCACAATTTCACCATGTAATGTAATCAATTGGAGATGGCATTTAGGTGAATATACCGCAGTTTTATAAAATTATTATTAAGATGTATAATTATATAAATTTAAAAATTTATCATTTGTGTTATTGTACTGGAATCAAAGCTGTAGAAATATTTTTTTTAAATAAAAAGCTTCAACAAAACCTGTAAAAATGTTGTTAATTTGAGTGCTAAAAATAAATATTAGAAAATTCTTCAATGACATATTGGCAGGATGAACGAAATTTAAGATTAATGCAATAGAGATAACGATCTTCTTCAACAAACTTTATAACCGTGCGTGAAAATCAAGATTTTCTGCTGTCCAAACTCAATTTTCTCAAATTATGTCCGTATTTTTTTCATGGGATGGCACGCAATAAGATACAAATAATGAACTGGACAAAGATTGTACATTTGGTCCACTACGTTATTTTTTTAATGATAACAACTTTATTATTGGCAAGCAGACAGGAAGAATATTATTTATTACCTGGTAATAGAACATGAAGAAGTACAGCTTATGCTAATTAAATGGTTACATTCTTAGTAGAAATTAGTTTAACAAGAAGGTTTTGTCAGACATTTAGCAGGCCAGGTGTCTCAAAATTACGACAACCATTTTAAAGTTTTTTTCAAAATTGTTTAGATGTAGAAATAAAAATTTACTTGGAGAAACAAATGAAGTTATCGATTTTATTTGATTAAATGTCTGTGTGTGTTTTGCATGGTGATGGAAAATTGATTAAGTAAAAATATTTAAAAAACAACTTAAATGTCAATTTATCCCAACGAGTCCCTACCTTATTCGGATAAAATAAATTTGGCTATACGTTACTAGGCAACTTTTTTTTTAACTGCTGAAGGAAGCTATATACTATTTGTCGCAGATAACTAGTATATATGAAATTTTGTATTAGGCGTTGCGCACCTAGTAACAAATTAATTAAAATATGACCACAAAGATAAGCCAAAGACAGCATGATGAATCGCCTGTAAGCACGAAACGAATGTGCACGAGATTATACTTTCCATTCATGTTATCTTTAGTTTATCCTTCTGGTCATATTTGAACTAATTTATTAATAGGTACGCAACACCTAATACACAGTTGCTAAACGAAGCTTTCGGTTTCTTGTTTATAGTTTGTGAAAATCATTACAGCAATGCTAAAATCACAGTAATTTTGTACACAGCTAACATAAATAGTTTAACAAAGAAATGAAGAAATGAATAGATTCCAGTTCCATATTCGTGTTTGCGTGAATAACCACATGTAATAAAGTATTGGGTATTGCTTGCCTAGTCAAACCTTTGTTCAAATGGAACCATCTGAATGTGCTTATGTAAACAGGAATGTGTAGCACGCGTTTCCTGCTCATTCGCGACTCATAAGTAAAAGTCGACACTATGCCCGAAACCCACTACAAATTACGTCAGTAACTGCGTGTACTACAGCTGTAGTGTAGTCAACTTCATATAATGTCTTTAACAACACCACTTCAAACTATAACTCACTAGATATATAATGTGCGAATTTTAGATAATGCCAAAACTATCATTTTTGAGGAAGGCTAAATTTTAAAAATGTCTAATAATCTGGCCTCGGATAACATCAGTTATTAGATTTTCGTGGTAAGCATGACAACAAACGTGTAAAATTTGTACATTCTTGATTGCGGAGTACTAAATAATTATTCGTTTTGTATTGTGTACCTAGTAACAAATTAGTGCAAAATAGATCGGAGAGAAATGATAGAGTCATCACGAGCAAATTGTATAATCTCATATACACATGTGCTTCATGCTTTCTGGTGGCGCATCAGTGGGAAGCGGAATTATACCCCAAATCTATTTCATATTTTATTCATATAATTGTCTCACGTTTCTTGACTAAATATATTTTTATTTTTCGGGGGTAGTGCCGGCTTCTACTTATGAGCCGCCTTTAATCATGAAGCGCAGGTGCACATTAGATTGTAAATCTTCTCCATGCTTACTTTTGCACATCCTTTCGATTTAATCTGAAATAACCCGATACATGGTACACAATATCTAGAAAATAATTGGATGTCAGAAAGTTTGAATTTTGTGGGTGGTTTGCTTGAGTGTATTTTAGTGGTTTAATGTAACATTTCAGTTTATCTTTCCTGCCATATAATGTAAAATATTGCTAACTCGGTAGCCGTTAACGCAAATATTTTGTGATCAGTATTAAATTTGTTCATTAAGTACACATAAGCATATTTCTTTCCAATAGGAGTTTTTGAGCTTGCTAAATTGTTACTGATATGTATTCGTGTTGGATTCAGGAGCAAAGCAAGTTGCACTAGTATAAATATTTATATAGGAAATGAATTTCATTGATAATGTTCGACCTAGCGATCTGCAGTAGTCTAACAGAAACTCAATTGGCATCTAACAATGAAACACTCGATTCAGCAAGGATCTCTTGTAGATGCGACTAGGCAAACAATAGACACCACCAGGATAAGCGAGAAGCGGAATAACAATTTTATTAAATCCATGCATGCTTTAGATCTTAGATCATCCGGCCTAGAATCTTTCCCCTATTTACTACGGCCAAGCATGCTTATCTACGCATATCTGGCCGTTCATATCTTGTCATTACTGGTTTTTATCATTTTAACAGCGTTTTGGTTTATATTTCCAGATTAACGTTTGCAATCGAACTACTGTTATATCAATGCTCTTGCTTTCAGTTGATAAACTTCAGGTGGTCACTATAATTAAGTTAAACCCACGTTGTTGCTCTTATTTGTGCGGTGCGGTCATTATATTTAATGTATCTACGATATTCTTTCGTGGGCCTCGATAAGCTCTCATATTTCCGCAATGATCAGATTTATCTTAATTTCCATGTGTGCGCTGCGTTCGGCTTCTTGATTCGTGGGTGGTAATTCATCCCATAAATTCGAAAGATTCCACACCATTCGTACTAACTAGTAGAAATGAAGTTTTATCGAATCTTGGTTGTATGACGTATCGATACCTCATTTTCAGTACCTTCTTCAAAAATCTAATAACCCTCAGTACACTAATCACAAGATTAAGTTTAGGATTAAAGATGCTTAAAGTTGGTCTCGTGATTAGTATGCTGAGTGTTATTAGATGTTTGAGGACGTTACTGAAAATGAGGTACCGACGCGTTATAAAACCAAGATTGGATCGAAATTCATTTCTAGTAGTTAGTACGTGTAGAGCGGAATCCTTCGGAATGATGGGACTAATCAACACCCACCTATCAAGAAGTCGAACTTAGCGCGTACTTAGAAATGAGAATCAATCGGATCATTTCGGAACTTTGAGTTCAACTCGACAAACCAAGTAATAAAATTGTGAATACGTTAAAATTAGGCAACAGATTCATTTAGAAGCATAATTCACCTATCACGTCCTTTTTCCAAACTAAATTTACTTCAAATCCTAAACCGAGTCTGTAGTGATTAATGCATACTGAACTAACACAAGTTGCTACAACATTTTTTAAACAACTAGACCTTATAGCCTGAATTGTATAATGTGCACTCAAATCTGTTGAAAACGCTATATATCCATTGTAGAAACGATTATTAATTTGTATAAATATGTATATCAACACATTAATTATGAATAATTTAGTTATTATCGAAAATTATACATTATTCGTTCTATTGTAAAAATGCAACATCGTCCTCACAGGGCTCAATCTAGGGTTGCTGGAAGTAAGCAGTTAAAATATTGCAACAAATTTTCAAGATTTAATATAGATTTATAAGTAAATCTGCAAGATACGAGGTGAAAATTGCAAGATAACAGCTGTTTTTCGTCGACATATAAAGAACTAAGAAACAATTAAACAAATAAAAAATAAGTCCAATTATGACCATAAGGATAAAACATGAACGGAAAGTTCAATCTCGAGCACATCCGTTTCTTGCTTACCGGCCACTCATCAGTAGGAGCCGGTATTACGCCCTTTACCCACTTTATATTTGGGTGAGGAATGTGGAATATTAGGATGTTAAAATCTCCTAGACGAATGTGTAAACCTGCAGTAGTGAAACTCACATCAAATAAAGTCTCAATAATGCGACTTCGACGATATCTCACTAAATAATATATATACAGAGTCTGCAAATCCCCACCCAAATATATAGTGGGTAAAGGGCGTAATACCGGCTCCTATCGATGAGTCGCCAGTAAGCACGAAACGAATGTGCATGAGATTATACTTTACGTTCATGCTGTCTTTGGTTTATCATTCTGGTCACAAATGAACTAATTTGTTACTAGGTTCGCAACATCTAACTCATTATTCTATATAAATTAGTTCTTCGCCACAAACAGTATCTAATTAAACAAACAGACAGATTATTTACATTTAGTTTCGAGGGAACAGACAATATATGATAAGCTGCATGTTCAGCTAAATGAGTACAAACAACGTGAGCTATTGAGTTATTTATATAGTGTATAACTAAGTAGCAAATCGCAGTTAACGTACAAAACTTTTTCAAATACCTAAAGGAGCTATGATTTAATTGACATTTAGGATCACATACTTCACTAATTTCCGCAAAGATGAGTTTGACAGACATCTTAATAAGAGGCACACCTCTCAATCAGTTAGGTAGGTGGCTCTAATCGTTATATATTTGTTAAGGAAGGAAAAAGTTTTCAAACAAGTTCATTCATCAAAGATGGATCAAGACTTAGTCCCAGATTCATACATATTGTTTGTCGAAATAACAAATGGTTAAATTCTACGCTAAGGTTTTCTTTGTCAGTCAGACAAAGAGAAGATTATTCGGCTTTGGCCAACTTCAACAAAATCGATTGCTTAGCTCGTCACACATTCCTATTTTGGATCGGTTGCGTTTAGGGCATAACGTAATTTACTCTTTTTGTCATACGTATTCCAATTTAATATTTTATAGTTCTAATCGAAATTGAATCCATATTTTGTTCATCATAACTTAGTGTACAATATTTCCAGCTGTTTGACAAAGGAAACGGCGCCTCAGTGTTAGGTTTTTAGCAGTTTGCTATTGGAAAGATGATTGAAACTTAAAAATAAAATATAATTTCGTTTTCGAACAATTGTTGTTCGCTAAAATCTCTGTATCATTTCAATTAAATAAACAAAGAATTCAGAGCATAATTTACAAATATAATTGGTGATCTGCACGCATGAATTTGTACATGCTGATTATCTGTTTCTTTTTTAGTAATTTGTTAATGACGATATATAAATAATATAATGTCTTATGGACTAGTAAATGGAATAAACTAACCTCAGTTTTTTGTAGCTTTCCGTTGAAAGTTATTCACTTACATAAAAACAAAAATCCGTTTTACAGAATTTGAACTGAAATGCGTTAAATAAGGAATTTTCGCCGATTTGGCATAAAATTTTCGTTAAAATAACATCAATGAGTTTTAATATTTAACCGATTGAACAAAGCTTTGGTTCATGCTCAGCTGAAAACAAAGCTAAGCTAGAAATCGTCAATACGTTAATCTGACTGTAGCTTTGTTTTGGCTACAAGTTATCAGTTAATTACACAAATTTTCATTTCAATACCAATTTCCAATGTAGTGTGGTGTCTGTTAAATTTTGACAGATTGGAGATCGTTAGTTGGAACGGTGTGTCTAAATGGATGCCATTTGAGCTCCATCTTAAAGAAAAAGGCTAACCGAATTACACTACTTAGTATATAACTGATAATCTGTGAGTGGTGTGCGACAGGGTGGCTCATTGGTTAGAGCACCATATTCCGAAACAAACGTGTCCAGGTTCGAGCCCTGTCCGCGGCAAATTCTGGCCAGTACGTGATGAGTTCCTAATAAGGACTAACCGGTCTACTGGATGAATTCCCTTTTCTACACCATACAATTCTTAGTTTATACTGACAAATATATGCACTTAATGGGTCAGGTTTTTATATCAAGATCGCATACTTGTTTATAGCAATTGTTATTACCGCCCGTGCAACCAAAATTTGTTTAATATTAGTTAGGTTGTTACCTGTTGAATTTATCAAGTAGCACCGGTCACATTTTGACTGCATGAAATAACCATCTTAAGCTCGACGCAAACTTTAATTTCCGTGCCAGCATATTCATAATTGAATCGTATGCATTTTGAAACGTTTGATATTAAATCAGAAAAAATGTTAAGCTCAGAAATATTTTCGTGGTTGGTCTCTCATTGTGAAAAACCCAACCAATAAAATTCATTTTAAAGTGAAAGAAATTTTACGGTTTATAGTTGTTTGTAATCATCTGCAACGCTTCCACAAACTCTGGCTGTATGTCCAATTTTGATGGCAGTGTTCTAATATTTTCGCTAGGTGTTGAGATCTTCAACTTCGTTAGAAATGCAACATTAATTAATGGTTATACATATAAATAAAATATCCGCATTTTTTTCATTTGTACCGAAAGACTGCAGTCAGGTTACAAATAACATTTCTCTAAGAGCAAACATTCTTATTTATACCGATGCCGTAATATATTTCTTTCAAACTTTTGTCAAAACTTTTTCAGTTACAAAAAAGGTTTCTTGAGTAATATATTATACTTGTAAAACTGTTGCTAAATGCATGACACAAGAAATATTTATCTATGTCAAGATGTCAATCTGACCAGTTGCATTAATAAAATTATAAAGAAATTTTCCACCTCATTGAGTTAAACAATGCACTGTGTCACTGCGTCGGTGAGGCTAACTTTTGAAACGATAAATACCTGTCATTTCAGATGTCAACATGAAATGAAACAACAAACTCTTTTGGTCATTTTTTCCGTTTAAAACCAAAACTCGGCTAAATGAGTTTAATTAAGACGCGCAAACAAGAAAAATAACATTATGTAAAGGGCTGGAAAAAAAGTTAAAAGCTTTATAAAAAGACTAAATTAATCTTGTCATTTACCCAACAAGATAATGGCGCTAAACCGATTGATTGCGAAAGGTAACTACAAGCTGGAATTAAAGTTAACGTTACGCAAATTAGAAAAGGGTAAGACGAAAATCGCATAAATTTGTGGCTGCAAAGAAGACGACCGGTAAATCAAGTGAAACTTTCCAGAGTTCCACTGACATATCCGGGAGGCAGAATGAACGACTTTGCACAGCTGATGTATTTCAACATCAAAAGACTACAATACAGTGCGGGTAGAATGAGTTTACATAGTACAACATTGAACAAAGTTACATCTCCTTGGTTTCAAAGAACTAACGTATAAGAAATCGGGCATTATGTGCAGCGTACTTGATAGAAAGTTGGCTAAAACAGATCACGAATTATGTACCAAAGTTGGTATTTAAAAATGACGCAATCTATAAGACAAGTGCGTTTTGAGCACACTAGAAGCTCCTCGGTAAGAGCCGCTGTCACGCCATCTATTTATCTCACATGTATTGATCAAACAAACAGTCGGTTTAAGGCGCAGTGCCGCCTCTTACTAATAGCCTCGTGGAAAAATTAAATTACGCCATTTTGTCGCGTTAAAACTTGCAAATCGTTCTGGTTTTATTTAATTCTTTTATTACCTAACAATTCCTGCACGCACATAAACAGAATGAAACCAAAAATATACGTAAATGACGGAAATGGCCGCGTGGAATTAGGAAGCGTAAAAATACATTAAATGGTTTTTGAAAAAATGAAATTGTATTTATTATTTGACGCTGAACGCAAGGTCAGTGCCTCTTAAAATAAATGATTTCTATTAAAATCAAGGTTTCGATCTTGATATAAACACGTCCCGTTATGAAAATACATTTGTTAGTATCAACTAAGCATTGTCTAGTGTAGAAAAGGCAATTCACCCAGTAGACCGGTCTCATTCTTATTGGGAACTCATAACGTACTGTTCAGAATTTGCCGCGGGCAGAGCTCGAACCTGGACACGTCTGCTTCGGAATCCGGTTTTCTTACCACACTGAGCCAACCTGCCGCACTCCATATACAAAGAACTGGCTAATCACAATACATCGGTTACTATATAGCTGAAAATTGTGTTTAGTGTGCGGCTGGGTGGCAACAGATTCTGAAGCAGATATGCCCAAGTTCGAGCCTCGCTGGTTGTCAATATCTGTGCACGTGAATGAAACTATCTGGAAATTGAGTGGCAGGTGAGACACAGAAATGCTGTTCAACGTTTAAATTCAAACATAAATGATGAAGGGTCTGTATCATTCTGAAAAACAGTGTTCTGCTGCTTATCCAGTAATCGGTATATGCAGTCTGTCAGCAGTAGAATATAATCCAAATATAATTTCTCGGTCTGAAGCACTTTGGAAAGCGAGAGGGAAACAGTAATTTTTAAAACACCAATTAAGCAATATTTGAGACGTTACATTGCCGAAAGAAATTATATTGGGTAATATATTTAAACAATCGTTGAATGCGCGAGTGGTGTTAGCAATTTTCTAAATCAAGTATGCGAGCTTGAAGCAAACACCAATCCATTTGTATTTAACCAATCGTCGAACAACATAGATAAACTACCGCCAGTCACACGTACTGACGCGTTTCGACGACCTTATATGATCATTAGAGAACGACGACAAACTGACTAGGGAGGAACAAGCCGCAATGAATATATATGGAAAGCAAAATAAGATATGCGGCTATCACATCTAGTATTCTCGCATACATTTTAGTTGACTGGAAATGTTAAACATTGTTTGTTTCGGAGAACGAAACGAATGTGCATGAGATTATACTTTCCGTTCATGCTGCCTTTGGTTTATTCTTCTGGTCACAACTGAACTAATTTGTTACTAGGTTCGCAACACCTAATACATACTTACTTTTTGCTATGTTGTTCAACGACTGGTTACATATTGGATAGTTTGAGCTTGTATCATCTTGACGAGGCAATCACGTTCGTATACCTAATTTAAATTCATAAAATGACAAGCACACATGTGTTTTATTAAAGTGTTTTTGTGAACAATTTCACACCGCAAAGAAAATAGTACTAAATAAGACAGAGTTTTTAGTTAATAACGCTATAAATAGTAATAGCCTGATTAAGTTTCTTTCGTTTCATCTTTGACAATAAAATCGATGCAGAGTGTTCTTCGCTTAAATAAAGAGATAACTGATAATTTATAATTCTATGAAAGATTTGTCATAAACTCCTCCATTCAATATCACATCTGTATCTGAAGGCCGATTAACCGACTGATAAAAATTGAAATATCCAGAAATAATTTAAATCATATAACAAAATCAATAAATCTACAAACTCATTTTATAACTGAGCATACTATATTAATATTATACATTTTCATCTTAATAAAGTTTAATTAAGTATACGATAATGCAACAAGTTCTCTCATAGGTGTGCAAGAAATAAATAGAAAACACAATCAAATTTACAACATTTGAAATTTGATTTGAGAAATTAATCATGTATGGAGGTATAAATTTATTACGCAGCAAGTATGAAAACGGCTAAAAAAGGTCATTTTCAATTTGTCAGAGCTCAATTTGACTGTACTATCTGGTATTATGCAGCTGATTTTTTGGAAAGCAAGGTGGATTATACAAATCTAAACAGGAAGCGAGAAACTAACATATGAGACGCACAAACGCGTGTAATCAAACGGATACACACACAAACGATTCACCAGTTCATATTAAAACTATGTGCGAACTACTTTTTTATATTTAGCTGAGGATTAAGAATGGTGCATTCAACAGCCTCCATTGTGCGTAGTTCATTTTCGTAGTTTTGCTTTGAAGAACACCCGAATATCCGCCTGATTAGGATTGTGATTCTTACAAACAATGTGCCCGGCTACTGCAGCAACGTGCTTCACCATGTCTGCTGAATTTAGTACAGGATGCTCTTGAATTCGCTTCGTTAGTAATTGAATTGTCCAATATACATTGCTCATTGATCAGCTATGGCGTCTGTATAAATAAACAATATTCAACTACGGGGAACTTATCCTTCATAGGTATGTAATACGCGTTTTGACGGTTAAAATCATCAATTTTTAGCTAAGCAATCGAGAAATCATTGAATTTTAATATTTCGAGTAAATATTTCGGATGGTGCGTAAGCTTTAATGAAGTCGTACCCAACCAGAAACAACATATGTCAGTGTGCGCTTTAAGGGTGGCACGCAATCCGAAATATTTACTCGAAGAATTAGAAAAGCAGCGAATTGTCGGATGCCTAAAACACAAATGATGTTAGTTAAACAAGAAAACTTTATTAAAAGATAAATGTAAAGGATATTGAACATTCTAACGTTGCTTATTTATATAAATATCGTAGATACTTAGTGTGCTATGCAGGCTAAGCTAAAATATTACCGAAGAACATTTTGGCTACACACACATGGCATATGAGAGAACGTTTGCGTAAAAGCTGAACACATTACATAAAAGTTAAACTCAAAATTAGGCGATTTTTCAGGTATTAATCAACGCAAATAAACTAAAATGAATTACGCACGCGGAGGCTGCGTAATCAACTTCCTTTATCCTGAGTTAAATAAACACAAGAAATTCATGCATTAGAGGTGAGAGCCACATATCTAAATTTGGTTTCCATATATATTCAATGCGGTTTGATCCTCGATAGTCAGTTTGCCGTCGTACTCTGATGATGATCATGGAATGTCGATACGCGTCAGTGCGTTGCGGCTGGCAGTAGTTTTGTTATGTTGTTCGAAGACTGGTTAAATACAATGGGGTTGATGTTTACTTCAACCTCGGAAACTTGATTTAAAGCATTGTTACCACCACCCGCGCAATAAATTATTGTTAAATTGTATTGCTTATATATGTATATGTGGCGAAAGCTGCAAACGGTTAATGTTTGTGACTGCATAGAAATTGTGCAGCCGACATTTCCAGTCAAGTTCAATGTATGCGAGACTGCTAGAGGTGAGAGCCGCATATGTAAATTTATTTCCTTATATATTCAATGCGGTTTGATCCTCGATAGTCAGTTTGCCGTCGTACTCTGATGATGATCATGGAAGGTCGAAACGCGTCAGTGCGTTGCAGCTAGCGGTAGTTTTGTTATGTCGTTCGACGGCTGGTTAAATACAATGGGATTGGTGTTTACTTCAAGCCCCTAAACTTGATTTAAAGAATTGTTACCACCACCCGCGCAATCAATTATTGTTTAAATTGTATTGCTTTATATGTATATGTGGCGAAAGCTGCAAACAGTTAATGTTCGTGACTGCATAGAAATTGTGCAGCCGACATTTCCAGTCAAGTTCAATGTATGCAAGACTGCTAGAGGTGAGAGCCGCATATATAAATTTGATTTCCATATTTATTCAATGCGGTTTGATCCTCGATAGTCAGTTTGCCGTCGTACTCTGATGATGATCATGGAAGGTCGAAACACGTCAGTGCGTTGCGGCTGGCGGTAGTTTTGTTAGGTTGTTCGACGACTGGTTAAATACAATGGGATTGATGTTTATTTCAAGCTTAAAAACTTGATTTAAAGAATTCATGCATTATTTGTACAAAATCTGTTGTATCGTTTGTGCGTGCGTGTGTGTTTATACGCGCAGAAAGTCGAGTTCTGGAAAGCAGTCAAATATATTTCCGAACTGGTTTTACTTACATTTTTATCAATATCTTTATGCTTCTATAAATGATTTATATTTCGATTCAACTTATAAATTTACGCGAAATAATTTTGAAGTAAAAAATCGATAAATTACTAACACCCAAAAGTGGATTCCAATGAAAAACTATTGAAATAAACTTTGTGCTCAAATTGTCGTTTGTTCTTAGCAGTATCGTCGAAAAATGAGAATACGAATAGCGCATGATTTATGTAAGTTTAAGTTGTATCGTTGTACGTTTTTTAAAAGCATGACTTGAATTCCGTTCCGCGTGGTAATATTTCAGATGTTAATGTGATTCCCTCAGATATAAACAAAAACGTTACATTCATATTCAAAATAATCTATATTTAATACATGTAAAAATAAATAAATAAATGGATACATGCGTATAAACATTCATATATACTTACACATAGATACATAAATATATGCATAAATACATGCATACCTACATACATGCATTGATACATGCAAATAGACATACATGCATATACACATACATTTAAACATGGTTACATGGACACATATATCCATATAAATGCATGCATGCACACATAAATACAAGTATACGTACATAAATACATATATTCATTAATACAATTATAGATATACACAGGCAGGCTTGTACGAATATTTAACTAGCTAAGTAAACAATACATACAGACATTCATAAATTCATACATACATACATAAATACATCCATACATTCATATATACATACATATACAAATACATACATATATACATATATGCAGGCATACATACATGCATATACAAAAATACGTTCATACATACATGCATACATGCAAGTATACATTCAAAAATACATAATTACATACATAGGTATACATATACATACATAAATACATACATACATATACATACATACATACATACATATATACATATACATATATATACATACATATACATACATACATACATACATACATATATACATATAAATAATATAGCTGTATGCATATATACATACATGAATACAAATATGCACACATACAAATATACATACACTCCCAAATATATAGAGAAATACTTTAATATATACATATATACGTAAGTACCGGTTTAGGTTTTTGGGGATCACGCTTCCTGCCTAGGTGGCTTGTGAAAGTTGTGTTCCTGAGTGGCAGAATGGTTATTTTCAGCTTTTCTGAAATTAGGTCTTTCTCGAAAATCCAGGTATTGATATTCTTTACAGGGTCGGTTCATTTTATATATATATATATTGACTAAGCTTGGTCTAAACAACTATCCAAAAGTCGTTAAACATTGACGATGAGCAATGAGTGTAAGGTATACCTGTCACATAAAAGAGACTGCGTCGTTTAAGCTTCAGACATGAAAATTATTTTCGCCCATAACGAGAAATATCAACTAATTTCACCCTCTTTTGGTAGAGAACAGATGTCCGAGAAAAATGCGTGCATTTGATCATTTCTGCTACACGCATGCGTATAAAGATACAAGGTAAACGCAATTTTTGTGTACTTATTTTTCTTATACTTTAGCTAACGTTTTCAGGTTACGCACAATGTCAGATATTTACGGGATTCCTTTCAATTAACAAAGTCTTATTCCCAGAGTTACGAACGACACCGTATCTCTGTTGACTTGTTCGAGACAATCCTGTGGTACAAAAATTTCTAGAAGAAAAAAATGCCCACAATTTTGTGTAGTAGTCATATCCTGCAGTTTAGATCCATATTCTGTGCACTCTGAATGTACATCATAGATCCATTACTGATTTATTCAAAATGCATGTTTAAGCTTGCTTTTGCCCAATATGCTTCAATGCTAGAACATGGAAATGCACCGAATTTTGTTTCTAATCTAGGTTTAATAAATTGTGAATTACCTTAAATTTTCCGATACTTGTTGATAGAACATTTGGCCCGATGTTTGCATCAACATTCGCCTCACAAACAGTGTCGACAACAGAAAGTTTGCTGAATAGCGAGGAGAAAGATAACAACGGGAACAGACAGAATAAGGCATAAAAGTGTCTGCTCAGCTTTTCCAACTGATCGCCCATATATAACTCCATAAATGTTACGACCCAATTCAAGGTATCATTATTAATCATTTCTACTTCTTGATTATAATTGGCCAGGGCCTTCGTTCGCGAGACTGTACACTTCTATGTTAAATAAAAGATTAAATACAAACTGCGAATGTGAAGAAAAACGAAATCATCATCTGGTTTCCGAGCACTGTGGCTGTTTAGTTAAGGCCGAAATCGCGAACATCGCCTCTATATTCACTTAGGTATGGATGAAATGTATTGATTTTTTTAAATCAACAGATCGCCATTTTACAGGATTAGTCAACAGTAAACTATTTCCCAGCTTAGTGATGAGGAATCAAGGCGTAGATGCCTTTCCAGCCGTCCTTTTACTAAGAAGAAGATAAACTATGCGCGCAGTATTTATACCTCTGTAACCAAGTTATGCAAAATCCAATAACCGTAGAAGTGGCATTTTTGTAGGTCTTAAACGGACTAACTAGCCATGTGATTATGAAGACTCTGCTGCACAGTCGAAGCACAAACATTAAAAATAAACACCTGATCCATTAAGTACATACATTTGTCAGTATAAACTAAGAATTTTATAGTGTAGAAAAGGCAATTCATCCAGTAGACCGATTTCGTCCTTATTGGGAACTCATCATGTACTGGCCAGGACTCGAACCTGGGCACGTCTGCTTCGGAATCTGGTGCTCTAACCACTGAGCCATCCCGCCGCACACTACACTACACACAATTTTCCGTTATATACTAACTAATGTAACTTGGTTAGTCTATTTTTCCTTTAGGTGGAGCTAATATGGCATCCATTTAGACCCAAAGTTCCAACTAACCATTCCCAATCTGTCATTACTGGACAGACACCACACTACATGTGGAAGTGGTATTGAAATGAACATTTATATAATTAAACGAACATTGGTTGCGCGGGTGGTGATAACAATTATTATAATCAAGGTTGCGGTCTTGATATAAACACCTGACCCATTAATTACTTACATATGTCAGTATAAACTAAGAATTGTATAGTGTAGAAAAGGCAATTCATCCAGTAGACCGGTTTCGTCCTTATTGGGAACTCATCATTTACTGGCCAGAATTTGCCGCGGACAGGACTCCAACCTGGGCACGTCTGCTTCGGAATCTGATGCTCTAACCACTGAGCCTCCCTGCCGCACACTACACTGCACACAATTTTCAGTTATATACTAACTAATGTAACCTGGTTAGTTTTTTTTCCATTAGGTGGAGTTCATATGGCAACCTTGATTATAATAATTGTTATAACCACCCGCGCAACCAATGTTCGTTTAATTAAAAATAAAGTTATAGCCCTCAGCATCTTCCCCTATTAAGCATTGTTTGCTCATCGAGGAATAAATAATAGAGAAAATAAATACGGTGAGCTAGATTTTACTGTAGATGTCGGCATCAATGCCTGAAGTATATGCAAATTGTTGTTTCCAAGGTATTCGTCATCATCATCATCATTATCAATATAAACATCCGCACTGTTAAGTACATGAACGAAACGCAGTTAAAGAAGCTTAATAAACGCAATAAAAAAGTAAGAATCGTTAAAATATGCACGTATAATCGTATGAAATTTACCTAATTGAGGTTCTAACGATTGCAAAATCAATTGATTTGTGCATAACGAGCAGATTTAAAATTCAGCAACAATAAAGAGCGCCGACTGTGGTTAAATGAAAACAGTCTTGAAATGCTAAAAACATCATTGAAATTAACATAATCTTAGAACTGAGCAGATTTGCGTAAAGGAATATCTTAGAAAATCGCTAAAGTTGACTTCATCATCTTCATCTAAAGACTTCTCCGGGCTCTAGCCAAACCTACTCGCCATCGAGAGGTCGGCCTCGCGTTTTCTATCAATGAATGAAATAGTATATTTTAGTTAAATAACGAGGTTCATGTCAGTTAATGCAGAATCGCGTTCTAAGGTATAGCACGATTTGAGCACGATATTTATTAATTTATTGTACTTTTAAACGCTCTATAAACTACTTTGAATCAAGGTTGCGATCTAGATATAAACACCTGATCCATTGTGTACATACATTTATCAGTATAATCTAAGTATTGTATAGTGTGGAAAAGGCAATTCATCCAGTAGACCCGTTTCGTCCTTATTGGGAACTCATCACCTACTGTCCAGAATTTGCCGCGGACAGGGTTCGAACCTGGGCACGTCTGCTTTGCAATCTGGTATTCTAATCACTGCGCCATTCTGCCACACGATACAGGCAATTTTCAGTTATATACTAACTGATGTACCTTGGTTAGCCTTTCGTTTAAGTTGAGTTGATATAGCATCCCTTTAGCCCTAAGGTTCCAACTAACCATCCACAATCTACCTTTTTTTAGAACAGATACCACATTACATTGGAAAGTGGTATTTAAATGAACATATATATACATACACATATAGATACATATATATATACTACAAATATGTATGCCATCTAAATAATTTATCTTCAGAAAGGAATATTAGAAATAGTTGAGAGTACGCATCTTAAACCGTAATTGTCTGTAAGATTCCTTTATAATGGTGATAATGAATTGGTAAACATCCTTAATTTAGCAACTGATAATGGTGATATAAAGTTGACGTGGAAAAAGGAAACGAGAGGAGAAATAGTATTCCTTAATGTGAAATTAAGGCGAAATAGATAGATATTAGCAAAGGACGCCTAAAGATATAATACTCAAATGAGTATCCTAATTAATGTTTACCCGAATCATCCATTGATATGAAAACAGGCAGTTAGATACTGGTTGTGGTGGAGAACTAATATATATGCAATTATATAATAGGTGTTGTGCACCTAGTAACAAATTAGTTCAAATACGACCAGAAGGATAAACCAAAGACCGAATGAACGGAAAGTATAATCTCATGCACATTACTTTCGCGCTTACTGGCAACTCATCAGTAGGAGCAGGCATTAGGCATTTTGAAATCAAGGATAATGGATACCCACATGATATAATAGATAAGATAATGAAAGAAATAATAAAATTCGACTCTAATTCGGTACATGTACAATAGAAGTTATCTCAAATTTACCGTAAGACCTTGGTGACGCCATATTGGATACTAAGTACAAATATAAAAACATTAGGAATCAAATATAATATTAGAACTGTAGAGAAACAAACGCTCAACTTTGGCAGTAAACTACCAAACCAAAAATCAAGACTAGAACCTTTGAACCTTTCAGGGGCATATTAAATACCTTGCAAAGTCTGAAATAAGACGTATCTAGAGGATACGATGCGCTCAAATAAAGATAGGGGAGGAGAACATTATGGTCACATATAATAGTCTGACCTAGTGAGGAATCTGGCTTAAATATAGATTGGAAAGGCGGCAAAATTAACTCCATTCGTAAGCGCTAAACATTAACCAGTTTAATAGGACAGTTAACCGAAATAAAATCGAGGAATAACATTACGAATGTATCCAGAGTTGAAAAATCGCTAGGTCCAATATTCAATGTGGCATTGGTTGACAAATAAACCAGACATGCGCAGTCTAGCGAATATATTTAATAATAATTCATTAAATAAGTTTTGCCAAATTCAGATAAACACTAGTCCCATTTTACTTATTTTGTCGCAAAAAATAACAAAACTACAGTCAATTGAATGTACCGACGCGTTTCGACCCTCCACTGTCACCACCATAGCACGATGGAACTCAGACGAGAGGATTGAAATGGAACGCATATTTGAGACATGGAAAATCAGCTATGTCGTTCACATTATTAAGTCTCAAATACAGTGTACTTGGCTGGAAATGTTGGCTACGAAGTTTCTTTATAATCGCGATTATAAAATTTTCGCAGTTTTTTTCATAAGTGTATAATATAAGCAATTAAATAATCACTGACTGCGCGAGCTATAATAACGATTTCTCAAATCGAGTTTGCGAACCTGAGATAAATACCAATCCCATTTTGTTTAATCAGTTGCCGAACTTAGCTTAATAGAGACACGCTTCATATTTTGGGCTTAATTGTGCATGCCATTTGCTACTGATCTTATTGAACCAGTCGATATGTACTTTTGGAAACCTGTTCATGTCTTGCGCCAACTGACGTTACGGCCTAAATATTGGCATATACTAAAAAATAGTTCGAAACCGAGCTGACAAACAGGTTTAGCAAATACGCCCAGTCAACTAGACGGACTCTCCTCTGATAGACTTCTAATTTCAAGCAATAGCGCCGTTTTAGACTTAAACGGATTCCCATTTTAAGAACACAGGCGAACATAATACGCCATGCTGAACGTTACGGTGATGGGTCCCGGTAACTTTTTACGAAGTGGTACTTACAAACTCACGGCGTCACACATTTCAACGTGATAAAACACCTTTTTCAGAGATGCCGAATATTACCGCTGAGTTGTTATTAGCACCTAAATTTCCTACGTGAACTTTACAATTTATGCCCCAGTAGGTAAATTGAGCTGATGCTACAATGGAAAGCAGACTATCTGAGTTTATTTTGGTGCTATTGCAAACTAGCAATTTGTCAGGTTTATTTTCGACACTGAGAAATCAGCAAAAACTTTAATAGTTTTTATTAGCTCTATGTTTAAAAAAATATTTAAATAAAAAACATATGCCACGTGGAGTAATCTCAACATTTGTTTTCATCATGAAACCATTTTAAAATGCACCATTTAGACAGCAATAAGGCAGTTTCTGCATAATTGGTCGGAAATGTAATAAAAAAAATAGAATTCAACTTGTTTTCTACGGAAAATCACATATTCCATAAAGTTATATATTAAAGCCCAACAAAACGAAATTAATGATCGTTTAATTGTATAACTTCTATAACACAGTATAGTTTAAGTCCTCAAATTGGCACAAGCAACTTGTTCATTTTCCATTATTATGACAGAAATTTTTCTGCAGTTACGACATATTTCAAGATTTGATCGCAAATAAAAAGGAAAATAGCCGTTTAAATTGTGTAAGCCGGAGTATTTTAAAACGTGTAATGAAATACAATAGCCAAATTAATTTTTAAAGAATATACAAAATTCAGATCCAATAAAACCTAGGCGTATACATGTGGTATCCTAATAAACACACCATACTCATAAAAATGATGTCAAAAATAAGCATTAGGGCAGCTTTCCTACAGCCAGCATTGAAACAAGGTGTCTCTACTATCACAGAAAAAACGTTTACGCGTGAAAAGTTAAAGCATATTCATTTTCTTATAATTTCTACCTGTAATATTGAACATTAAATACCTAAGAATATAGACAAACTTATTTGACAGAAGCGTAGTATACGTTTTTAAAAATCTATCAATTATAGTTTTAAATCGTAAATATTCAAGTTTCCCGCTGGTGGGAAACACACTGCTTAAATATTGTAAATGTTAGTTTGAATATAATTAATCTACTCTTCCGAAAAAATAAATTATAAAATAAGATTTACATTCCTTCATACTATCACAGAATTAATTTGTTCGTATGTATTTCAAAATTTCATACCGGCGGCGTTTCTCAGAAAGGAACTCACAAAAGTCCAAATATAACTCGACAGTACGACACTAAACGGTAAAAAGCATATATTAAAAAAATCGAGAATCAACGCAATTACATTATGATCCATGTATATTTGTGTACAAATAGTTGCTTAATAATTATCCCATATATATATATATATATATATATATATATATAAGTTTGTCAAATTATTTTCAGTCCTATACGAATACACAGCATATAATTAAAATGCGATACATAGAAAAATATTGGAAGACATGAATAAATTAAAACCATATGCACTACATCAAATCAAAAAATAAAATTATGACAGAAATAAGGCAAACGTCATCGGTATTTGAATAATTCCAGTTTCAGAGATAATTTTTTTCATTTGAGGAAAGACCAATTGGATCGAATAATGTACGGAATATACATTTTATTATAAAGTTAAAATATTATATATATATATATATATATATATATATATATATATATATATACCAGTAATGTAAAATAACCCGTATCACCACCTATATAAATTATACACAGTTTTACGAAATCAAAATCCAAGAATAATCGCACTTTAAAAAGTTTGGCCAAATACTTCCACCCTAGATTAAAGGCCATATAAATACATCCAGAAATAAAGCAGTACAAAATTTTGAAGCAATAATACACATAACGTGGCAAATGTAGAAAAGCTTGAAAGTAATAAAGAAGTACAAAATACTTGTATTTTGTACAAAGCGACCAAATAACTCATGGATGAATAAACTCCGATATATCTATAAGTTAACAATTTGTTACTCTGTTGAAATGCCGAATGTTAACTTCTCCGCTGTTCATCCTACAATTTATTCTGCATCTCTCTCAATACTTCCCTCCCTGTCTTATTTTATCTCTGCGTCTTTCTGCATTTGCCTCTCTGTATCCCTGTCTCTACATCTCCGTCTCTCTCTATCTTTCTATCTGTCTCTTTCACTCTCTTTCCGAGTGTGTGTTCGTGAGTAAAATATTTAAGTGATGTATATAGGCAGAAGATCACCCTCTAAGATCTGTTACAAACGCAAGCAATCAATGTAGTCAATAATATATTCGATATTGGATAGGAACTATAAAATTCTTACGGTATTTGCTATAAATAGTATAGTATCAAAAATTGCAAAAAATATTATTATTCATTACAATTGCCAATTCTACTTTCGAATGGTGTATTTATATCACTTATTTCTGCTCAGTCAACCAGCTAGAGATGCACATCATAGCAATTTAGCATAAGATAAAACCATACACAAACTCATATATTGCAATAAGAGATTAATTATACAACCGTTCAAAACCTAAATCAAAATGAGAGTTAAATTTATTAACCTGGCAAGTTTAAAGCATTTTACATTGCATGTTTTAATCGATTAGTACAAGCCAGCAAACCAACTTTAATGAAGAGAAATTAAGCAAAACAGTCTAAAGTAATGTGGAATGAGTGGTGAACAAATGAGGATAGAAGGCGTCGACAACAGGAATTAAGATGTTCGCAAGGAGTTGTCAACGAGTGTAGATATTTTCGTGTTCGTCCAATTCAAGTTAACTCCTAACAAAAATTTAAACCTTCACAATAGAGTTTAGCCAGTCTGCTTAAAAATATGTTAAATCATTTTAACGAGAACTATTTTTTGCAGCACTTCTTCATTGTATAATGAATTGAAAGCAATTGACGATATGCTGACATTTCGCATCCAAATTTCTGAACAAATGGCAACGTAGAAGGCACAATGAAATAATACAAATTACTCGCTTGTTAGAGACATATATTTTTATTAACATGAAGATAATTTAATATCAACCAATTATTGCATGCATTTAACAAATACACGCACATGCCTACAGTTCTACACAAAAATGTTCATATTAATACCACTGTACCTATCTACGGTTAAATCGATGCGTATCGAAGTTCCACAATTTTACCAGAAATATGGAGTAAATTAGATAAAGTTAATTGAATAATTTTTTTTCGACGAGGCACTTGGTTATGTAATTAATGCTAAGATTGCACAACATATTTCTACATATAATTATAGTTCTGAAATTTAAACATGTAAATAATACCAGATCCTACACAAGCATCCAATAATTCAGTATAATTTGCTTAACTAACCCGAGAACCTTTTAATGGCATATCTGAGCCACATCAATCACATACCCAACCGTCACTTTGCAACCATGTTAATCGATAGACCAATTAATTACGACCACTTAGGTAAGTTGTTATTGATCTTGATCTACGAAGTGGGAACAAATGTTACCTACAAATGAAACCAATAACTGAGGGAAATACGAAAATCAAAAATGCGCTTAAATAGCAAAGATGTTTGGAATAAGAGAGCATGGACAAATGCATATTTTCAGACTAAATTCAGAATAATTATAAAGCATTAGTCATGCAGTTAAATATAGATTAAACGAAACCTTAATAAATAAGCAATGCAAGCAAATCTATGAATTGTTTAAAGTAGTAAAGCAGGTGTTATTAAAATTGAAATAATGAAGCCAAATATATACGCTAATATGGTACTCTGAATACTTAATTCCACCGAGTTATTTGGTCTTCCTTTCATGCTAATGTCCAATCCTTCATTGAAAAATGTTCCGTTACTTTTCTACTCCTGATGCATTCATAACATTAGTCCCCTCTTTATACTGCGGTTACATATGGAGATGGCCAGATTCCTGTGATTGCCCAGCCGGGTTAGTTTTCTGGAGGTGACCATATTTAAATACTGTTTTACATTCTCATCTTACTTCAATTTGGCGTATCATCTTCCCTACATACATCAGATTTCATTCCTTGCACGGTATCTTATATTATCCTGGCATGTTAAATGGGTCTATTATTACCTTTTGGTTTGGAAGTTTACCGTCCAGAGCGATTGTTCGTTCAAATACAGTTCTAATATTATACTTCGCTCCTAAAATTCTTGTTCTTCTATTCAATTTCGAATCTGATAATTTAAAAAGCTCACTAAACCTTCGGTGGCTTATATAAGCCATGACATTACTTTACATGCATAGACCCAATAAATGTAAAAAATGCATGGAAATATTTGTCATATGTGAGTAATCTTAACATAAATTAAATTACTAAATGACATTAAAGCAATGTAGCTCAAATGACTTGATAACTATGTTTACTCAATAATCTTGGCAAACTACTGAAACTTCGATAAACATGGATATAACCAAGGCTGAGTATAGCGACATAAAAATGTTTTCTTACATAGGCGTATAGATATTTAAGTGCATGTGTTACTATTATTGGTTGATAGTAAATTGTAATAACGCAAATTAAAAGATATTTATCCCCAAAGAAAGTTTGCTGCTTTATTGCATTGTCTTCTATGTTAACTTTTTTGTGAGCATGGAACAAGGTTTGATGACGAATCCGGAAATTCGGAGCCGAAACGTCATCACATAGTCAATTAGCTTCTAAAAAATAACTTGCGATTTATTATTAGATATTTTCTAAATAAAAATTAAAGATTTACCATCAGCCGCAATAATATAGTGCTCAAAAAAAATTTATTGATTATTTTGAAAGAATATGTACTTCATATGTTACTTTCAAGCCCGCAAAACACGTATCCTCAGGCGAAAATTACTAAAAAAAACTTTATAATACATTACAGAGAAGCGCTTACGCTCCATCCAGTAAACTCTTTTACCGGACAAATAAAAATAACGAAATAATCTTATCTAAAGTCAAAAGGCAGTATACAAAACATATTAGTCTATCTTATTCAAATAGAGGAAAAAATACGAAACTGTCTTTGTCAATGTGCTATAAAAGCACTCTAGAACTTTCAGTTTACAATAGTTTCATTCATTCGCACAGTTATGGAAATCGCCTTTTGCAACAACAGGTTTTATTCTACGATTTTGAAACGATCGACTTCCTTGAGGTTTTTTTTAAAAATATGTAAAAATTCAAATATAAGCTGCATTTTTCTTATAAATTATTCCACAGGACGAAGTTCCAGCACTTCTATATACGATCTAACGCGATTTACTAATTCATACTTTGGAATAAATGATCGGCCTATATGAAAATTAAACTTCCCATAACCAATTTTATCAAATGTGATAATTTAAGATCATAAGAAGAAAGGAGAATATTTATAACCCTCGCTCTTACAGTTTGAATCAAATTTAGCTTCTTGAGGAAAGAAATAAGCCGAAAATTTTTCAAGAAAGCCGTAAGAGCACAAAAATAACTATTCGACAATTAAAACCGATTGAACAGATGTCAACGAAAACACTGCAGATAAAAATATAAACGAATTGATGAGCGCAAAAATTACTGATGAAGTGCTGAATAATGGAAAAAACTTTTTACAGTCTCGAACATATATTAGAGGAAGAAAAAAACTAGTTACAATGATTTAATGTTGTAAATGTAAGTTTTAAATTTCGTAAATCAAGAAAAAGTTAAATATATCACATAGAACATGGGACTCTATCACACAAGATAACGAATTTCCAAGTGACATGTAAGAGTAAAAAAGCAAAATGACTCTTCACTCCTTGTTGCAAACGGTTAACTGGCTAAAAATTCTGAACAGAAACTACTGAACTTCGTAGAAATTGATGAAGCGTCAAGACAAAAATTGACAGCCAGATTGCGCTCGTTGCACAATAGATTGCAGTCTACTCATTTATTAATTTATTTTACAAATTGAGAACCAAAATGAAAGTATTCGTAGATAAATCTTCAGAAAACAAAACTTTTTAGCAAATAAGTTATCCTAATGCATTTGGAACAAGCCGCGAAGAAGAGAAAAGAGCCACAAAAACGAGTAAAATATATTGATTTATAAAAATAAAATCAATCTAATAGAAATAGACGAAAATCATCAAAATATTGATCAATATTGGTTGGGTGGTAATTTTCTTCCACAATTACTTTGTGCAGTCCAGCCATTCATTTTATCCAATTTCATTTCTCTTTGAAACTTTTTTTAAATTATTCACATTTTTCTTACCTTACTTTTGTTTACAAGTAGCCAGTTATTATATTGCTAAATTCATCATTGCGAAAAATTCTACTTGGCAAGTTACATAAAATTGAGTTCTCGAAAATTACGCGAGTAGTGCTAGCAATTATGTAAGCCAAGCTTCATAACTTAAAATAACCATCAATCCCAAGTTATTTAGCTGGTCGCCCAATAACTATCAACTTCATCAAGTATTATTTTATATCTAGCGAAACATTCACACCGTGCTTATTTACAATTTATTTATTTACAGTGGAATAATTTTCAAACAGTAATGTTTCGTTGCTTTAAATCAAGTTATCGAGCTTGAAGTAAACACCAACCCCATTTTATTCAACCAATCGTCAAACAACATAACAAAACTACCGCCAGCCGCGGTAGTTTTGTTATGTTGTTTGACGACTGGTTGAATACAATGGGATTGGTGTTTACATCAAGCTCGCAAACTTGATTTAAATCATTGTTACCACCACCCGCGCAATCAATTATTGTTAAATAGTAATGTTTCGTTGGCTCTAGGTAAAATAGTTTAATAATAACTTAAATGGTCACATAAGGAGTTTTATTTACCGTCTATAAAAATCGATAAAATGTTACATGCTTATAAATGCAAGAAATTACACAAATCATCACTTATTTCTCGGTTTTTTATTCAACAGTGTCTCCTATTAAAAAGGTGTATTTTGTACGACAATCAAAAACCGATATGTGCGTTTCGCTTTTTATTTCACGGTCGGTCTAGTTTATAGGCTCTGGTAAATTCATGATTCTACAGAAACCGTGCCTATAACTGCGTGTTATAGTTACTCGGCAACATATAATTTGAGTTGGCCGGTTAAACAACTCGTTATAATGGGAAAATCAGTCTTTTTTCAATCATTGTTGTAAATAATTTTCCATTAAATCCAAGAGGTGCACCAATGAATTCACGTGTAATTTGTTAGTCATGAGAAACGCCATCACAAAGGATTTATGTATATATGCAATAGCAAAAAATTATGTTGTTGCATGCACAAAGCAAACACACTGATTTATTATGACTTTTCGCTAGGCTAGATAATGAAATCTAGCAATAGACGCTCTAACATATATGCGACTTTGTGTTAGCCATTCTGATACAAGGCTGCAGATTCAGGGAAAGCACTTTAGAGGTAAAAATGGAAAACCTCGGTAAAGAAATCAAACGTGTAAGTTCGCGATCACAGTCCAGTAAAGACATATAGTAAATATAACCTAAATTAGCTAAGTTAATTTTTCTAGTTTTGCCGCTCAATGTGGGTTAAACTACACAAATTTATGGACTGCAAAGATGAGATAACTTCACTCCACATAAGTGTGAGTTGTTTAGTGGAATATCTTCCTAGACATCTGAAATCTTCGGTTTTACATACAGTTGATAATAAAAAATAACTTAAATAAATTAGCGGATAAATATACTGTTGAGGAGTAGAATAAAGAACTTGTGTCCAATAAAACCCAAACGTGTCATATTCTACATTTTCCATATACCTTTTGGTCATGGGGTACTCGACTAAATGTTAATAAAATTATGATAAGGACGTTAAGCAATGTCGTTATAATCAATAGTCATGAGCCAATTGACACCTGAAATCTCAAACTCACAAATAATCTTTCCTGCTACTAGTTATATATATATATATATATATATATATATATATATATATATATATATATATATATATATATATATTCCCTTCAAATATTACACACACAGTACATTTTTACTGGGAAGAAAAACACATTTAATAACAAAGTGATAAAGGGCTATATATCTCTTTAGATACTTACTAAACTTCACTTTTACAATCTTCTGTTTATAGACATCCTTGGTTTCCATTTGAATATATCGGCAGCAACTAGTGAGACTCGGTTTTCTAATTTTTCTTACTTTGACTGATCAGTAGGTGCATTTTCGTAGGTTTTTGCGTGTATGTATGTTAGCGAGTAAGGTTGGTTAACTCTCAATCCATCAATACAAGAATGACCAGATTTTAATTATTAATTTGCAATATAACGACAAAGACCCCTACACGCAAACACACACACACACACGCAGATACGCGCGCGTATACACTTATGCAAACAAAAAATAGAAGTAAAACCGTTTCAGACTAGTTGTCAATTACATAATCAAATGAAAGGTTGTAAAGTGATATTTAGTAGTCTCGAAATAAATTCCCATTATCCACTTTGTTATTAATGTGTTTATTATTCCTAATAATATATATATATATATATTTATATTTTTATTTATATTTATACATATATAATTAAACAGTTCAGTACGGGCTAGAATAGGCCATGGCAATCACAATGCACGAATAAACTAATTTTGTTTTTACATTTAGAACCAACGAATATTTATTGCAATTGCCACCCTCACAATTTTGAAGCTATTTCTATATATATATATATATATATATATATATATATGTGTGTGTGTGTGTGTGTGTGTGTGTATGTGTATGTGTGGATGCGTGGGTGGTTGTGTATTTACCCATAAACAAGAAATATAATTTCTAACTACTTAGATGATATTATGCCATTGAAGAGCATTGATCTAGTTAGTTCCGCTTATTTAATGACGCGTATGGAAACCGATCAAAATTACACCAGGCATCAAGTAACACACATTTGGATTGAGTAAAATTTGCAAGAGACACTAAAGAAATTACTTGTAGTTAACAAAATATAGCTACAGCGTGTCTCATGTGATCGTGATGCGATGAGATTAATTTATTTTTAATTTAGAAAATCACGCTGTGTTTCATTAACAAAACTAACAAGTTACGATTACGCTATGAAAGCAACAGAACGAGATTTCGTTATCTAATTTAGTATGAAGAAGGAGAATAATTTGTGAAACAACAAATGGTACTAAAGATGCGCATCTCAAGGCTTGGCAAATGCAATTGCGTGACAAGGAAGCACGAAACGACCATCCAAACCCTATTTGCAGTCCAGTGAGTTACTTCAGAGTTGACTCTGATGCATACTGATGAAGGATAACTTATGCAATTTTCGGCTTTCATAAACAAATGCGTTTAACAATACCTAACATAACATGAAGATTCAGGTCTTATTAAATAATTATTATTAATAGTATTAGTAGTAGTGTTATCAATTAAGAAAGGAAAACTATAAAAAAAACAAGTTAACGCAGGCGTTAAATTTAACTGAAGAATGTTACATCATAATAAAAGGAAGTTTTAGAAATTAAAAAAAACGATTATATAACGTACCATGATGAGATTTAAAACTTCAAAATCAGATATATCATAAACAAGAAAAACTCAAATTATAAAAAGTACATTGCGGGTGAATATATATATATATATATATATATATAGTATATATATATATATATATATATATATATATATATATATATATATATATATATATATATATATATATATATATATGTGTGTGTGTATGTAACGAAAGACATTTGAAAAATGTAACTTTACAATAATGAAATAAATGAATTTAAAATGAAATATGCTAGTCGAGTTTTAAACAATTCTATAATAGTTTTTCGCACTCTAAGAAAAAGCAACGGTATATTTTTTTTAAATAAATAAGATAGCGTGAAGAATACTTGATTTTTAGTCTCAATTCAGCTGTAATCAAAAACTGGCGAAACCCCAGTTAACCAACATTAGAAAGCTAACGAAAAAAAGGACAAAACGATCTCTTAAAACGTACCTAATGCAGCATTAACAGTTTTGTTGCAAATTCAAACGTTCACTGCTCAAAAACAAATTGTACAGTCATGTAATATTCTTAAAGGTGATATGAGGCAAAGAAGTTTAATGGAAAATTATATTTTAAAATTTCTTTTAAAACGAATCAAAATCGTGTAGTGAAAAATTAGCTCATAAAATTATTTTAAATGGTGAATCAATATCAAAACATAATTTAATATGTTCGTGTCCTATAAACTAGAAATAATAATTACCAAATAATAATATTTTAACATTTTAGTTTGGCTTTTGTAAATGCATTGACATATCATAATGATCATCATCATTAATATCATCGTTCCCCCTATCATCATAATTTTCCCCATCAGCATCATCATCATCACAAATGTAAACATCAATACCAGCATCAGCATCATCACTTTCATCATCATTCTCATCAGCACTATCAAATACAACATAATCATCATCATTATCATCGTTATCCCTATCCTCATCATTTTCATCATTAGGATTAACACATTCATTGTAATCCTCAGCAGCATCATCAGTAGCATTAAAATCATCAATAACAACATAATCATTATCATTATGACAAACGTAAGCATCATCATCAGCCTCAGCAGCATCATCAACAAGAACATAGTCATTAGCACCACCAAGGTAAACATCATCACCAGTATCAGTATCATCACTTTCGTCATAATCTTCATCAGCAGCAGCATCAGCCTCATCGCCATGAACAGCATTACAGCAGTGTCATCTATTTGTGCTTCATCGCCGCCTCACCAAGAAACTCGTAGTTGTGGGTGGAGCGTAGCATAAATCTAGGTTATTTAAATATCTATCGATTTGAGACTCAGCTAGGCTGAGCTTTTCCATTCACCTGCCTTGTATAAAGTCCCTAAGAACACATAAGCTTCAAAAGTATAGCCAACAGTATGGTTCAGTCTTGTCTGGTGAATATTTTTTAGTTTATTTAAAGTGTTCCGTCTTCATTTCCACATTTTAACGCGACAGTAACTAAGATAGAAAAAATTATAGCAATGCCTTGGTCTGGGTCATCATGATGTTAAGGATAAAACTTTAAACAGTTCGCATAAGCAAAAATCAGAGAAATTGCAATAAAAATCAAAAGTATGATCGAAAACCGCAACATTTGGTAGCCAACACAAGGTTAAATTAAGCTTGTGTCATGCATCTAGATAAAAAAAATTTCTTATTTTAAATAACATACAAATATTAGACACCGGGTTACATTAAATGCAGCCTTATAAATCCACATTTTTTTTCCTTTCCGGACAGCTAGACGCTTAGATAAATATATATTAACAACACAGAGTGAAAGCCTCTAAATTAAAAATTTGAGCTCCATGTTGGAAGTAATGGATACAAATTTAGGATTATTGCATATCTGATTGCAATGCACATTCCTATACTATAAACCCGAAGCGGTGAAATGCATCTAAAAATCGGAAAACATACATCATTTTCATTTGTCAACTCAGGAACCAAACAAGAAGAGTGAAAAGAAATAAATGTACTAACTTGCTCATTGCTTTCAGACGAAAAGACGAGAAAAGTTAGTAAAATAATGCATTTCCTAATCAGCATACCGACTTTCTACGCGGAAACTCTTTGACTCCAGCAGAAACTCGCCAGTCCAAAAAAGTTGCTCATCACTAAGCACGACATCGCATCAGTGGAAAATTAAAGTGCCTATGACGTGGATGACAGCAAATACAAAGATAAACCCAGATCTAAGTCGCCCGCAAAGCGCGATTTATGGGAGTCTCTGCTAAAACAGCATAAGTAACAGAACGTCTTCACCTGATCCTGCTTACTGCTAGATTCTCGCAGAATTTGACAAAACTTAGTGCCTCTTGATGAGTGAGGTTTATCTATGACGCCACTAAATGACCGATATCTTAAATAAAATTGTCAAGCTTCGAGATTCCCAGTCTTCCTCGACAACATTTCACGCCATCCAGTGAGGCTGCTGCGGAAGCCTGATGGGTAGTAATTATAAAAATACAAATTTATTGGCATCTATGGATATTTGGGCATAAAATATATGTATAGTTTTGCACGAGACTAGAATTTTAGGCCAGGAAGTCCAAACTTACACGGAAATTAACGAAGATGGCTTTGTAGCGCGAATAAAAATCGAAAATAACGAAAATCCCACAAAGCATTTTAAATTACAATACTTCATACGTCTTTTCCAATCACTTTAGCATGATACGGCGTAGATTCGCGTCCAGAATAGTTTCATGCATTGCCGCGAACACCGTCTCAATGTTACGCCTATCCACAGCTGTTGTGAAGTGCTTATAAACGTTTCGCTTACGCGTAACTGGCATCGAGAAGGCAGCAGACGAAATATGAGAAGGTCTACTGCAGTCATCATACGTGCGAGGTGCATCGTGAGACCAACGATTGTTGCCAACCGGTGACGTGGGTGACAAAGTGGCATCCGAATTCTGACGGATTACAAGTGGAGGTTTGCCGTTTGTGAAATTTTCGGCATCGGAAGTGTTTATCCCGTTCTCTGGGCAAGACATTGGAGTTTGAGTGGCATAACGAAGATTTTCATTACGATTGTATTGTGGCAGCGAATGCTTGTGTCTTAATCCAATATGAGTTAAGTTAACGTCTTCTGTGGGTGCGGAATCAACGAGAGAGGCGAAGCTGTGCACCAAAAAATCCTATATTTTTAATTTAAAAATGATGTAAAACATATTATTGCAGCAAACTTATAATAGCCCAGAATGTAGGACTATAGTGAACTAAAAACACAAAATAACACATGACCAAAGAAAGTGAAAACGCCAACAATAGAAATTTTGCAATGCTTTGATTATCATTTACGATATAACTAATAATAAAGATAAATCTTTATATCCAAAAGAGCTGAAAATCAAATAGTGCTTAATAAATTAGATCAAGGTTGCGACCATGGTATGAACACCTGACCCATTAAATACATAATTTTTCCAGTATACACTAATAGTTGTATATTGTAGAAAAGGCAATTCATCCAGTAACATACTGTTTTTTACGTAGAACTAATATATATGAAAGTATGTATTAGGTTATGCGAACCTAGCAACAAATTAGTTCAGTTGTGAATAGAAGGATAAACCGAAGACAGCATGAACGGAAAGTATAATCTCATGCACATTCGTTTGGTGCTTACTGGCGACTCATCAGTTGGAGCCGGTATTACGCCCTTTTAACCACTATATATTTTGGTGAGGAATGTGGGATAATAGGACGGTACAATCTCCTAGACGAATGTGCAAACCTGCAGTAGTGAAGCTAACATCATATAAATTCTCGACAATGTGACTTCAACGCTAACTCACACTATATAATATATATACCGCGTTTGTAAAGGATACTAACACTATGGCTAATGTGTCAGTAAACGATAGCAACATTATATCCTACCGATGAGTTGCCAGTTAGCACGAAATAAATGTGCATTAGATTATACTTTCTGTTCATGCTGCCTTTGATTTATCCTTCTGGTCACAACTGAACTATTTTGTTACTAGGTTCGCAACACCTAATAAATACTTGCGTATATATTAGCTCTTCGCAACAAACAGTATTTAACTGTAATATATTGAATTGAATGATGTCATGCTTACCGCGAAATGTGACAACTGATATCGATGAAAGCCAGAGTGTATGGTTTAACTGGAGTAACAGGTGTTCGGAAATTGTTGTAATTCTCAATTTGGGTGAACTTTAGCATAAATTTATATCCATCAGGTTGGTATCATGTACCGACTCGGAAACCATAGTGTTAGTATCCGGTACTCATCGATTTCAAAAAAGGTATCAGTTACTAACACAATAGCCATAGTGTTAGTATCCTTTACAGACTCGGTATATATATTATATAGTGTGAGTTAGCATTGAAGTCGCATTGTCGTTGACTTTAGATTATGTTAGCTTCACTATTACAGGTTTACACATTCGTCTAGGAGATTGTACCGTCCTATTATTCCACATTCTTCTACCAAATATATAGTGGTTAAAGGGCGTAATACCGGCTCCTACTGATGAGTCGCCAGTAAGCACGAAACGAATGTGCATGAGATTATACTTTCCGTTCATGCTGTCTTTGGTTTATCCTTCTGGTCACAACTGAATTAATTTGTTACTAGGTTCGCTACACCTAAGACATACTTGGAATCATCATTGTTTATGTCATTCATGTTAATTTTGACGACATAAAAAGGCACAAGGTCGCTTTTTCCCGGCAGGGGTGAACAATATGTATCCATTCCTCTTGTTCTTAGATGGCCTACCAACCATGACTGAAGAGAACCACCTGTTCGGTGTTCTAATTTTAATTGTACGTAAGACTAACGAGAAGAAATCGACATACTAATTAAATTTACGGTAAAGTATTACGAAAGTCTTTATAACGAATCCGACAATTAGGAATTTAAAAATGATAATTTAATAAATAATTTGTGTGCATAAAATAATTAATAAATTACAAAATCTAAAGATGAGATAATTTATGGCTGAGTTATGATTAGAACAATCTATAATTGCTAATCTTTTTTTAAAATTTGCTTTGCTTAAATTAAACGTGCTTATAACTAAAGTGTATACAGTTTCAATCGATGCAACGAGTTAGTTCATATAGGACCATAAGGATATGTCGAAATCAGTATGAACAAAAGACACAACCTCAAGTATGCGTACTGGAAACTCACCAGTAAAACCGGCACTGTCCCATAAAACCACTATAAATTTGGTCAGGAAAATTGAACGTGCCAACTCCTTTACGTATGTTTATTAATGCACTTGTAAATTAGAAATTTGAAAAGTGCACAATCCAATTGTCCCCCATTTGTTGCTGTTTATACTTCATGTTTGCTTCAATAAAAGTTTTAGAATATCGTTCGTCAATTGAAATGTCTTGAGAAACGCTAGCTTTTAGAATTGAAGTTTCTCAAAACACACTTGGTTTATGTCTTTAATGTGAATTATTTATCAGATTTCCTTTTTAGGAAAGATGGGACAGTGTTTTGATAATGGATTTACAATCCACTCAATGTCTGCTTTCATAATAATTTCCTTTTTAAACTGCCATTGCCTTGAATCAATATCCAATCGGCAGAGGAAGAAGACGCACCATACAGCACATTTACTGGACGAATTACAAATTCAGTGAATACTGAGATGACACGTAAAAACTTATGTTAGTTTTACCAACGAAATACTACTGAGAGTAAATGTAAAGGGACAAATCCCAGTAATCAAACAGTCCATGATTGTACATTTATGCACATTCAATAGATGCGAAAAGCGCTGTATGTAAAACTGGAATATTATTAAATAAGCGAACCGAAGAGCATTTCCGAATAAACATAGTTGTCAAAAGGAGAAGGTTGGTAAAATTGCCGAAAACAATGTTTACAAATATCAGGCTCTAAAACAGGTATATTTCAGGGTATTTTTCAAAGTAAAATAGAAGAATGCTGCGTATTGCAGTAGCTAACAAGTGCTGTGTATTTCCAAATTAGAAGGCAAAAGAAATTTGTACATGAACGTAATAAAAATTGTTTTGAGCATTTTTCACTTCCTGTGTTTCTCATTCTAATATATAAATATAATGTTACTTAGCACAAGTGAGCTATACTAAAATAAAATCTATAAAATATGTAATCCGGAAGACACATACTACAATTAAAGCTTTAAATAGACTTCTACAGCACTATGCTTCAAAATATGTTTAACTTCTTAAAATTTCTAAAGCGAACCAAATCGATGTCTGAATTAGAAAATCGAAACTGTACACAATTATTGAAAGTTTCGCTTGAATAAACAGTTACAAAACTTTTAAAATTTATTCTTAAACACGTTTAACTATACGCATAAGATAATTCTTTAAATTAGGAATTGCTACTAACTGCAAAACAATGATGCCAAACAAGTATTAGTATCAGCACTTAATATAACGCAGTTCAGATAATTCATCGATTTTTCAATCTGTAAGTACAATGTAGTTAGGCTCTGTATGCTAAGAACTGTCAAAAGAAGTCTTTATTTCGGCCACATTTGGATGCATTTTGGCATGCACAAATATGCACGCTTATAACACGCTTATAGCATGAAAATTATTCAACCACATTTTTACAAAATTCAAATAATGTTTCGTATCAATTTCAACAGAATAACAGTTAGACAGTTGCGTTATAATAAACTAAATCTAACAGTTATTAGATAAGTTGGCGACATATGTAATCGTATCAAACTTTCTGGTTTAATTTTAATAACATTTCCTTATTTATTCCGTTGCATAACATAGCGAAACTATCGTGTTAGTTTAAAATGGTTCTACCTCCGTTCGACAAAATTGACTTAAGTATACAAAATTAACGAGGCTTTGTCAAAAAAACGTTCAATGATGAAGTAATTCAGACAAAGCTAATGGTCAAACGCGTCCACTATTTATTAAAAAATACTATTCAACTTCGTTCGGGCCTCAAATACATATACAATAACAAATTTTCTCCACTGTCAAAAGATTTTTAAATCGCAACTCTCACAAAGAGAGGCTATACCGGTAAGACTGTAAGAGATGTATAGCAAACTAAGAGGTCAGCTTTAAAATTTCAGATTAACACAATCATCCATATTTGTAATACATGCGTACATACATACATACATACATACATACATACATACAAACATACATACATACATACATACATACATACATACATACATACATACATACATACATACATACATACATACACATACATACATACATACATACATACATACATACATACATACATACATACATACATACATACATACATACATACATACATACATACATACATACATACATACATACATGCATACATACATACATACATACATACATACATACATACATACATACATACATAAATACATAAATACATACATACATACATACATACATACATACATACATACATACATACATACATACATACATACATACATACATACATACATACATACATACATACATACATACATACATACATACATACATACATAAAGAAGAGTGAAAAGAAGTCGGCCACATAATGAAATCTAGTAGGTATCCGGCTGAGAAAACGAATATTTACCGTAAAGTTCGAGAACCAACAGAAGCAGCCAGGTATTCAATGTGCAAAAATTACGCTATGGTTGTAAGTTTAATATATCACTATTCGTCTTTTCTTTACGTGTCTTAGAGTGGTTTTTACATATTCAAAATCTAACCAGAGAAATAAATTGAACGTTTCATACCTGGGAAACATACTACAACAATACAAAACGAAAAATCCGCAACTTTTAATGACATAAATGTCTACGTTTACCAGGCGTTACCTAAACAGAATAAAACTTTACTAATTCAGTGAAGTTGGGCGATCATATTTTTAAATTTTCTTGTAATTTTTTTCAACAGGGATATTGGAGAACAATTTGTAAATAGGCCAATTTAGTTGACAAGCATAGAGTAGTTCGACTCTCTACGTCTCGCACATCTTTTATTTGAGCTGCGCCGATTAACTTCTGTAATTCGATGGAACTAATTGATGGAGACTTACATCACGTAATCTCAAAGCACAAACAAAACAAACCACAAGGTAAATAAGATAGTTACACTTCATAGATTTAGATCAACGTTTCTAAGTTACATTTATGTTTCTACCTTTTCCGTATTCAAATTAAGTACGAATCTATAAAGATTTATGGACTGACAACAGCCAGCTCTAGCCAGTCGTGTCGCCGGTGCTTTTTGGATTCAACCATCGTGCCTCATGTAAAATCTCTAGTCCAGTTGATCTGCAAGTATTTAAGTCGCACATAACAAGTTACCGCTATTGAAAGAAATATTTACAAAAAGCGCCTTACAAAAACGATGGTCAGAACAGGTGATGCTCGTCAGCCTTGGATGGTAGACGATCTGTGTCTTGATAACTATATCTTGATCAACTTTCTCCACTATGAATCAGCAAAAGTGCGCTGTTCTAATGCTAACACATAACCACGAATAGTTTTATAGACAAATGGCACTGCAAAATATTTTTAAACTGCTGTTGTATTGCTTCATAATATGAAGTCCATGATTTAAAATAATAATAATAATAATAATAATAATAATAATAATAATAATAATAATAATAATAATAATAATAATAATAATAATAACTATTATTATTATCATTATTATTACAATTTTTATTTATATTAAATATGTAGCAATAGAGCAGACATATTTAACACCACCCGCGTAATCAATGATTGTTTACTTCTTATAGAAAGTCTGTGTTTTGTTCAAGCTAGACCAAGAAGGTATATGAAAATAAGGATTTTAGAAAAAGAATAATGGATAAATGTAACCGAAATCACAATTTTAGTAAAAAAGTGAAAATAATGCATCATGTTTATTCTTCCAAAACATAATTTATTTAAATGTATAGACAAATAACGCCGCAGAGTATCTCAGTGATAAGCGTAACAGATTCCGATGAAAACGTGTTCAAGTTCGAGCCCTGTCCATGGCAAATTCTGGACAGTACATGTTTAGTTCCCAATAAGGACGAACCCCATTTACTAGATGAATTACCTTACTACATTATACAATGCTTAGTTTATACTGATAAATTTATTTACATAATGGGTCAGGTGATTATTTTAAGATTGCAACATAGATTTAATTATTTGTTATCACTACCAACGTAACAAACGTTCATTTAATTATATAGTATATTTCTAATTAGAAAGAAAAAACCAATTAATAACAAAGTGGATAATGGCCATTTATTTCGAGAATACCAAACTTCGCACTACAATCTTTCAGCTATATACACTATGGGTTTTCATTTGAATATTTGTGTGGCAACAAATATGACTCGGTTTGATATTTCTTGTTTTGGCTGATTGGTAAGTGTGTATGCGTTTGTGTGTGTGCCTGTTTACATGTAAAGGTCCTTCTCACCTCAGGTATTGCAAAGTGATGTCTGAGATCTGGTCATTATTGTATTGATGGCTTGAGAATTAACCATCTGTTCGAATTGTTCGCTGTTACGTGTACGAGTGCTATTTTTCCGAGTGTAGTCTTTCGTTTCACCTTTTTGCGCAAATTTGTGTTCTTCACTTGGTAACAGCGCAAGTGCGGATTGCAGTGTTGAACGCTCATATTGTTTGGAAATTTCTGTCACCGTATGTGCATCTGTTTTTTCCTCTTTAGTTTGTTGTTTAATTATATAAATGTATAGACAGTTGACTTGAGAAAAACTCTAATTATAATAAAACTACAAAGCCAATACACTTTATTTCGAATGCAATGCTACTGAGATCAACAGGTATGTCAAATTTGTTGTCCAACGAAACAGTCATATCGAACTGAGGTCACAACAAATAAATTTAAGAAGAGGCATGTATTAACTTATTTAAATATCACCAACCATAGTAGAAATAGTGGCATATAAAGGCAAAAGCTGAAACAGACTAAGGAAATAATTAAACGCAGTTCACTTGTCGTTTATAATTGGTTGAAATGTACTTTCGGTATATATCACAGTAAATCAAAACTTGTGACTGCAAAAGTTCAACAAATAAAATAATAATAGAGAGTTAAGTCATACACAAAGAATACAAAAGAACCTACAGCTATATGATTAGGTTTTGCGAACCTAGTAACAAATTAGTTCAGTTGTGACCAGAAGGATAAACCAAAGGCAGCATGAACGGAAAGTATAATCTCATGCACATTCGTTTCGTGCTTACTGGCGACTCATCAGTAGGAGCCGGTATTACGCCCTTTAACCACTATATATTTGGTAGAAGAATGTGGAATAATAGGACGGTACACAATAGCCATAGTGTTAGTATCCTTTACAGACTCGGTATATATATTATATAGTGTGAGTTAGCATTGAAGTCGCATTTTCGTTGACTTTAGATGATGTTAGCTTCACTATTACATGTTTACACATTCGTCTAGGAGATTGTACCGTCCTATTATTCCACATTCTTCTACCAAATATATAGTGGTTAAAGAGCGTAATACCGGCTCCTACTGATGAGTCGCCAGTAAGCACGAAACGAATGTGCATGAGATTATACTTTCCGTTCATGCTGCCTTTGGTTTATCCTTCTGGTCACAACTGAACTAATTTGTTACTAGGTTCGCAAAGCCTAATACATACTTGCATATATATTGGTTCTTCGCAACAAACAGTATTTAACTAAAAGATTGTTAAAACATAAATTCTGCGCTGATTTCCTCTATGTCTAACAAGGCAGACGCAATTGTTCACTATATACATTAAAAAAGGAAATCGACACGTATACTGGATAGGTCATTATTATTATATTTAAAATTATCATAAACAACACAAGAACCGCAGGTAATGCTATTATAGAAACATAAAACTTATAATTCATAGGACGTAAATTTATTCCTATTAAACAAATAAAGTGGTTCTATTCTCCAGTCGCCTTACTTCCAGCTTCCTCTGGAGCTGTCGCATGAGCGCAGTCTTTAAGAAAACACCGGCTACATCAATCGGAGCGTCATAGTTTATTTGTTAGTACAAAAATTGATTTCATTCTCTTCAGAACTAATGATAACTTTGCGAGTAGGAAAAACTATAGCTTAACGAGCGATACGCCGGATAATTTCATTGACAAAAAATGAGAGGGATAAATAAGAGGATTCTGTGCCAGTAGCCAAATAATATCTATTTTACTTAAATAGCCAGTCATTATAGTAAAACATATAATTCACAGTATCCTTTCCATGTGTAAAAATAAAAAGAAATTTTATCAGATAGAAGAACCACTTCTTTCTCATTTTCTTCTCAAATGAACAAATGAACATCGCTTTTTATATAAATTGAAAGGAAAAACAAGATATAAAAATGTAAACATGGATACAGTGTGATGTAAGGGAACAATCAATTGCGTGCATCACCTCTAGTTCAAGCTTAATGCCTGAACATGCACCTCCAGCTTGAATAAATCCCGCTGCAATTTGTTTATCCATAAATCTTCGTATGTGGCGAACTCCCTTTTGGTATTGCATTTAGTAATTATTTTAAATGCTACGTCTGGAGAACATACGTGTAAGGTTTCAACAATGTGTTGTGCAACTGCATACTTGTATACACAATTTGATTTTACACATGTGTTTAAGTTGCAATGTTCTCTCGTTTGAATAATTAACCGTAAATTGGTCGACAACTTGCGCATGTATATTGGTAAATAATATTTGATGTCGAAATTAACGGCTGTTTCTCTTTGATTGCTGGTAAAGGCAAGTGTTTTACCATAAATAACACTCGTAGTTTAACTGCATTAAATACGCGTGTTAATACCGCTTCAACTTGATTTTGTGCTATTCGAGAAGCTGCATCCCCCCCCCATAAATGGGAAGTTCAGATAGGCTGTTTTCTTTTCTGGTTCGAAATACGTCTGTTTATGCTTACTTTTCAATTAATTGTCTAGGATAGCTAATAGACATTACATCGTTAATTGCTTTATTATATTCTTCGTCTTGTGAATCTTGACTAACCAACCTGTCAATTCTTGAAAAGCAGCCACGAACTGTTTATGATTTAGTTTGAAACAGTACAAAACTGCTGTGATGCAAA